>WNWK01003918.1:0-152621 GCA_009830355.1 Cherax destructor
CCAGATATTGAGCTCACTGGAGAGCGCTTCTGTGACTTCCTTGATGACCAGACAGAATAGAAAGGGGGCGAGAGGGTTCCCCTGTTGCACACCCTCACACGAGTCAATTTCATGGTCCCCAAAGAATAGTTTAGAAGTTACAGTATAACACGATTCTATGAAGGAATAGAGGGAAGGGAAGTGTCTAGAAACTGCTTGTAACAGCATCCCTTCTGACTGAGTTGAAAGCATTGGCAAAGTCCAATTTGAGCAAGGTTTTTCATCTGACATGTTGTTGATGTATACTCTTGACTTACCATTCTTATTGCAGCCTTGGCGACTAGGCGCCGAAGGGTGTTGCCCACTGCAATGGGCCTGATTCCTCCATCCTTTTTCCGGAGGGCACACAGTGAGGCACCAAAGAAAAGGGGTCTAATGGCCTCTGGGACACTGCCAGCCAGGCAAATATTGGAAAATTTGGTGAGTTCAGACCGCAACCTCTCTGAAACCTCACAGTGCTGGATTGAGCATTTGTTTTAGTGTTGTGGCCTTAAATCAGTGAAACCTCTGCTGAGCCCTGTGTCTTTTCCAAATCCATTAATGCAAAGAAAACTTTTTTTACCCTTATCTAATTACTGTTCACCTATGTGCTTCACTATAAACACTTCGTCTACACACCCCTACCCTTCCTAAATCATCCTTGTTCATCTGAGATCCTGCTCTCCGTCCTACTCTACTTTCAATAATAACTCTGTAATACACCTTCGAGGTATACTTAACAGGCTTTCTTTTGTACCCTTTGCCTTTATACAAACGAACATCACGCTCTCTCCTATTTTTTAGGTATCTTCCACTTTTTTCATACATTTATTAAATAACAGCATCAACCATTCCATCACTATATCCCCAATTGTTTTTAACATTTCTGTCTTGATCTCATCAGTCCTAGCTGATTTATCCCCTTTATTCTACCAACAGACTCACCACCTCAATTACAAAACTGACTCTTCCTCACTCCTCCAAAAATGTTATACCTCCCTAGCCAATCATGAAATCACAGCTTCCCTATCTTCATCACCATTTATCAGTTCCTCAGAACATTTCCCCATCCTGATACCTTAGCTCTCCATCTAATAACTCTTGTGTCCTATTTTTAACTGTTCAAGTCCATTCGTTCACTAGGCTTTCTCAACATTAATCTCACTCCAAAACTTTTCTTATTCTCAGCAATATTTGTTGACAGTATCTTACTCACTCTTTCATTTGCTCTCCTTTTACATTCCTTCACACCTCTCTTAACCTTTCTTTTGTCTCCGTGTACTACTCCCTCCTTACATCACTTCTACATTGTAAAAACCTTTCATACTACTCTTTTTACCTTTCATTCCAAATCGCTTTTCTTCCCTCCCTCATAAACCTATATCCACAAACGTCTGCTGAACTCTAATGCTGCATTTTAAAATCAACCCCATACTTCTTCAATATCATTGCTTATACTCTCACTAGCCCATATTTCTAACAATAGTTGCTTGTATCTTACCTTAACTACCTCATTTAATTTATAATCCTTTGCTTCTCTCATACTTTTTGATATCTTTCTTTCTGAACTCAGAAGTTTTACACACAATAATAAATTAAACGATTGTTGGTAGAGGCAATGGTAAATCGTAATTACCAAGGTTTTCAGATGGGAAACTTATTAAATCTTCATCTGAAACTTTGTGGCAATGAATTGACAAAAACTATTGTAATTATTTAAATAAATCATAGTATTTAATTTATCAATTATATCAATATTATTTAAAATATTAAAGTTAGAAACTTTGGTAACAATTTGGCTCAACAAAAAAACCTACTACCCATTCGGATCATTTGTAGGAAACAGAACCAATGGAAGTAATAATGGGTCTGGCTGGATTACCTGGTTTATATTTTTATTAATGCATACGTATATGGTAAAGATGGGTTGGACATGATTTAATTAGTTTTTAATTAGTTGATTTCTGGCTTTCAGTATTCTTGAAATTGTTTTGTTAAAGTTACTATTACCTGAATCTAAGGGATTCTTTCTAAGTTTGGAAAAAGCTTTGAACTAAGATTACATCAGCATAAATATACCATTAGAACTGGACAAGAGTCTAATGATCTTTTTTATTCATGTGAGAGATTTTAACCACCCAATTGATTTTTAAAAAGGCCGATAACGTTGTATCAAGCAGGTCTATGGTTTAAAGCAATATACTCGAATCACGTTTCATAAATAAGAATATTAGTTTAGGGTTTGTAAGTTTTTCATTTATAATTAACAGAGTTTGTGAGAAATTTTAACCTATGCATGACATGTCACTCATAAATTTCACATGTGACCTGACAAAATTTTAATTTCCTCCTACGATCAGCGTGTTGAGTCAGGTGTAAGGTCGTATGTGAGTGAACCTCATCCTTATACGACTTCTGCTGTCTTAATACTTTTACACTTCTTTGATAACATGAGACATCACGAAAGCGCTTGAGAATTCACTATTTTTTCACGGTGCTTATTTTATGTTTTGTGATATCACCTGTTAATTGACGAGGGGAAAAAGGTGATTGGTGCACTGAGGAGTCTGTGGAGACAAAGAACTTTATCCATGAAAACAAGAGGGAATGTATGATAGTATAGTTACACCAATGCTCTTATCTTGTATGGGTGTGAGGCATGGGTTGTGAATGTTGCAACAAAAGGCTGGAGGCAGTGGGATGCCATGTCTGAGGGCAATGTGTGGTGTGAATATAATGCAGAGAATCCGTAGTTTGGAGATTAGGTGTGGGATTCAAAAGTATTATCCAGAGGGCTGAGGAGGGGTTATTGAGATGGTTTGGGCATGTAGGAAATGTTGGAATGAAATAGAATGTCTTCGAGTGTATAAATCTGTAGTGAAGGGATGGCGAGGGAGAGGTCGGCCTAGGAAAGGTTAGAGGGAGGGGGTAAAGGAGGTTTTGTGTGCGAGGGTCTTGGACTTCCACAAGCATGCGTGAGCATGTTGAGAGAGCGAATGGAGACAAATGGTTTTAGGACTTGGTGTTTTGGAGTGTGAGCAAGGTAACATTTATGAAGGGATTCAGGAAACCGGCAGGCCTGACTTGATTCCTGGGAGATGGGAAGTACAGTGCCGGCATTCTGAAGGAGGGGTGTTAATGTTGCAGTTTTATAATTGTAGTGTAAGCATGCCTCTGGCAAGACAGTGATGGAGTAAATGATGGTGAAAGTTTTTTTTTTCGGGCCACCCTGCCTTTGGTGCCTCACTTTGTGCCCTCCGGAAAAGGATGGAGGAATCAGGCCCATTGCAGTGGACACCCCCTTCGGCGCCTAGTCGCCAAGGCTGCAGTACGAATGGTGAGTCAAGATGCTGCCTCAATGTGGAAACCAACTCAGCTCGGTTTTGGTGTTCAACAAGGCTGTGAAGCAGCTGCCCATGTAGCACGAGTATACATCAATAACATGTCCAATGAAAAAGCCTTGATCAAATTGGACTTTGCCAATGCTTTCAACTCAGTCAGAAGGGATGCTGCTCTCCAAGCAGTTTCTAGGCACTTCCCTTCCCTCTATTCCTTCATAGAATCGTGTTATAGTGTTGCTTCTAAACTATTGTTTGGGGACCATGAAATTGACTCGTGTGAGGGTGTGCTACAGGGGGACCCTCTCGCCCCCTTTCTATTCTGTCTAGTCATCAAGGAAGTCACAGAAGCGCTGTCCAGTGAGCTCAATATCTGGTTCTTGGATGATGGCACCTAGCTGGCACTAAGAATCTCTCCAAGGGGACATCAGGAAAATTAAAGATATGGTAGAGAGCCTGGGCCTATCTTTAAACCCCACCAAATGTGAAATAGTTTCTACCAATCCACAGATGATCCAGAACATTAGGGCTGTTTTAACAGGGGCACGAGCCATTGATCCTGCCAACAGCACTCCTTGGTGCTCCTCTTGGGCCCAATGCCATCGATCTTGTCCTGGAAAAAAATCTCAGACCTCAGGACGATGGAAGGCAGGATGAAAGACACCGATACACATGATGCCTTCTACCTACTCACCAGGTCCTTCAACCCCAAAACTTACATACTTCCTGAGATGCTCCCAGCCTTCAGCAGTCCGATACTCAAGGAATATGACTCTCTCCTCAAGATCATGCTAGAGAGTGTGTTGAATCTTTCCCTCGAAGATGGACAGTGGTTACAAGCCTCACTTCCAGTCAGGCTTGGGGGGCTGGGAGTACGCAAATCCTCCCAGATTGCCCTACCAGCTTTCTTATCCTCTTCCATAGCATCATATGAGTTAATAAAACAAATTCTTCCAGACAACCTCAGTGATTCCGCAGGAACACAGGACCCTAGCTACACCAGTGCCATCACTGAATGGGAGACTCTTGCTGCTCCAACACCAAAACCTAGTGAAGAACTGGCCTACAAACAGTCAAGCTGGGACGGCCCCATCACTGAAAAGATACTTGCCAACATGCTTAGGTCTGTAACATCAGACAGGAAGACTGCCCGACTCCTACTGTGAGTGCACCTCACTCTGGGGAATTCCTCCAAACAGTTCCCATTTCGGCCATGGGAACACGCCTGGACCCTAAGCACGCCTGGACCCTAAGACCCTTCGTATTGCAGTGGCTCTGCGCCTTGCTGCCCCAATTCACACGGAATATACGTGTATTTGCGGCGATGCGTAACCCGACTAATATGGTCTACATGGTCTTAACTGTTCCAAAACCAAGGGCTGGCATGCAAGACACAATGAAGTCAACGACATCATAAAGAGAACCCTTGCTACAGCTGAATGCCCAGCCGAGAGAGAGCCTCGATCACTAGCAGCCAACAATGCCCACAACCCAGCAAACCGCCCCGACGGGATCACTATCTATCCTTGGAAGAATGGCAAGCTCTTAGCATGGGACTATACCTGTGTGTCGACACTGGCTGACACCTATATCAATCACAGTGTCGGGCGACAGGGAGGAGCTGCTGACCACAAGATCGGCAAGTACAGCATCAATTTGTCCCAGTAGGATCAGAGACCTTGGGATCATGGGGAAAAAATGCAACACGTTTCCTTAAAGAACTGGGTTCCAGACTCATCGACACCACCAGGGACCCAAGGGCAGCCACTTTCATGTTCCAGCGCCTCAGCGTGGCCATTCAGAGGGAAATGCATGCTGCGTACTGGGCTCCGTCCGGCTTCAGAGGAGCTGGAAGAGATTCATAATATTTGATATATTGTACCAATGTATTCATGTTCATGTTTGTGTTTTCTGTCAATGTATTCTGTCTATTAACAAAGCACTCATTTAATATATATAGGGGGTGGTAGGAGAAGAAAATAGTCAAACAGCTCCGGGGAGAACCTCGAGTTTTCCCTGAGGTACGTTTATTGTATTCTCTGAGGATGAGGGTCCCCAGCAAGTTCTAGAGGTGGTACCTCCTTATAATATATATATATATATATATATATATATATATATATATATATATATATATATATATATATATATATATATATATATATATATATATATATATATATATATATTTATATATATATTAAAGTTAGTAAGTTTTCTAAGGTTATTTTGGTACAAAATTATTAATTTTACATTTACATAAATGAAAAAAATATATATTTATCTTTAAACGTATAATAGAATTTTTAAAAGGAGTTAATGTTAAATGAGTTCTTGCTAATGGACCAATTTTATCTATTCGGCACGACATATATATATATATATATATATATATATATATATATATATATATATATATATATATATATATATATATATATATATATATATATATATTATATATATGTCGTGCCGATTAGTAAACTGGTCAATTAGCAAGAACTCATCTAAAATTAAGTCCTTTCTAAAATTTTCTCTTATACGTTTAAAGATATATTTTTCATTTATGTTAATGTAAGAATTTATAATTTTGTACCAAGAGAAACTTTGAAAACCTACTAACCTTATTACAACAAGCGCAATTTAATTTAGCTAACCCAACTAAATATATTTTAGATACGTTAATATTAATTTAACAATAAACAAACACAATGAAATATATTTTTTCGTTATGTTCAGAATGATTTTGGCGAAATTATTGCGAAATTATATATGTCGTGCCGATTAGGTAAAACTTGCGATTTTGGCTTAAATAGCAACGCTCACCTTGCCATATAAGACAAGTGAAAATTTGTGTATGCAATAATTTCGCCAAAATCATTCTGAACATAACGAAAAAATATATTTCATTGTGTTTGTTTATTGTTAAATTAATATTAACGTATCTAAAATATATTTAGTTGGGTTAGGCTAAATTAAATTGAGCTTGTTGTAATAAGGTTAGGTAGGTTTTCAAAGTTTCTCTTGGTACAAAATTATAAATTATTACATTAACATAAATGAAAAAATATATCTTTAAACGTATAAGAGAAAATTTTAGAAAGGACTTAATTTTAGATGAGTTCTTGCTAATTGACCAGTTTTACCTAATCGGCACGACATATATATATATATATATATATATATATATATATATATATATATATATATATATATATATATATATATATATATATATATATATATATATATATATATATATAATATTTTATTGTTTTATATAATAAGCCTATCCTAGCCAGCCTACCTAGAATAACTGCTAAACACTAACAACTAAATATTTTAGTAGTTAGAGACTTGCTATAGCTAGTTAGGAGAATTGTAGATTGTTGTAAATGACCACCACCATGAAAATCTGTATAGTCTGCAGAAAGGGTAACAAAGTCATGTCTGGATTGTATGCAATTTCTGTGGCAAATGGTCTCATGGGTCATGCAGGAACTTTAAACCAGAAACCACTTTTGATATAAAATTAAAGAAATATTTTTGGGTCTGCCCAAACGAGATACACCTGTATGAGAAAATTACATCTACATTAAAAGACAAGAACACCAATAAAATACCCTTTTTGAAAGACATGTTAGCCTGGTATGACAGCTGGGAAAATAAAATGGGTGGGTTGGATGAGGCTGTCTTAGAAGGCAGTGCTCCAGAGGGTGCTAGTGTTGTCCTGGAGGACAACGCACCAAATGGAGATAGTGGCCCTGGTGACGAAACAGGTAAAGACAACGTTATTCAATTTACAGAGGTACAAAGTAGCGATCCTGCAGAAGATGGAATAAAAGGGAATGATGCCTCAGGTAATAGTGTTGACACATTGCCAGTAAAAGCCGGTGGAAGCACTGATGTCCATACAGGGGCGGCAGATAGTGGGGAAACAGAAAAAATGCACCAGCAGGGAATGCAGCCACAATAAATCATAGCAAACAAAATTCCAATCTATGAAAATTCTATGCCTTGAGTATCTGCAGGCATAGTATATCTGGTAAAACAGGTGGGACATGCACCTTTGATCATCCCAAAAAATGCCACACCCACATGACAACAGGAAGGTGCAACTCCCCTTTCTGTAACTTATTTCACCCCGAAATGTGTCACTCGTCAGTCCATGAAAGAAAATGCTACAACGTATACTGCCAGGCACATCATCTAAAGGGGACAAGAAGACACAGACCAGCCAGACTATGGGAAACAAAAGAAGGAGCCATAACCTCTCCAGAGAAGGTTTTTCAGTGCCAGGAAGGAAAAGACTAGCAAGAAATGACAGAAATCTTACACCAACTAAAAGCACTTCTGGAGCCGAGGCACAATCATTGACCTCCACTCCAGAACAACATATATTAAAGTCAGCAACTAAACTCCCCTAAATTCCATCAATATAACGAAATTTATATTTGTAAGCATACAGGGTCTAAAGCCGTCAACAAACAAAATTCCTTATATCAAGGGATTGTTCACGGTGTCAAATGTAATGTTTGCAGCTTTCACGGAGACCCACATAAAGGATCATTTTGACAACGAAATATGGATTCCATGTTATAACCTATTCAGATGCGACAGACTAAACAGACAACAAGCGGAGTCCATAAATAACAAAAAAGGCACAATACCGTGACTGGAACAATACACACACAACCCGCACATATAAAAGAGAGGAGCTTACGACGACGTTTCGGCCCGACTTGGACCATTTACAAAGTCACACTAACACACAGATCGAATCGAATCGAATAAGTACAGGTAAGATCCCAATGGGATGAGAGGGGAAGACGGTACAGACGAAGAATAGCGCTGGAGAGGAGTCTTCTTAGTCGTAGAAATAGAGCCAGGGCTTAACCCAGCAGCTAAGGCGATCGTGGGGCAGACTTGAGAACAGGAATAGCAGGCTCTCCTGTTGATGAGACTTCTGTGGGGTGAGCGGGGAGGACGGGACAGGTGAAGATTACCGCTAGAGAGGAGTGTAGAAGTTGAGCCAGGGCTTAACCCAGCAGCTAAGGCTAAAGTGGGTCAGAGGGTCGAACAGCTCAAGGTATCTGACATAGAATCAAGGTTATTTGTAAATAGGGTTAGGAGCAGGATCATACAAGGAATAGAAAAGGTTGTGTTGGTTTGTGGGTCTACGAATGTCTTCGTCAAGGAGAGAGGTCTAGTAGTCATGTCGTGTCTCAAGTTTGTCTATCTGTCTGTCACTGAGAGTCTTCCAGTACATATTCAGCGCAGGGATGTCTAACTGGGCATGGAGAGACTCGCTTGTGGCGAAGTCTTCCCATCTGACATCAAGCACCCAGCGCAGAGCCTTGTTCTGGACACGCTGCAGTTTAAGTAAGTTTGTTTTGGCTGCAAGAGAGAGGGCTAGAGGAGAGTAAGTTATCAGAGGGCGTATTAGGGATTTATAGAGGTGTAGTTTGGTGCGTTGGGAGGCATGTTTCAGCTTGTAGAGGCCCGCAAGGGCCTACTAGCTACTGCATGCTTTGAGTGAATGTGCCTGTGTAAGCACAGAAGGTAGTCAAGATTAATGCCAAGGACTGTGACAGATTGTGTGATGGGGATGTAGGTGCGGGTGTCAGCTGTTCTGAGCTCGACAGGTAATGGAGGATCACGTTTCCTATAGTTAAAATATGTAATGCTGGATTTAGCTGCATTGGTTTTGATCCTCCATTTTTGTTCCCAGAAGGCAATCCTGTCGACCTCATTCTGTGTTTGTGTGAGAGTGTATCTATATTGGCGTGAGTGGTGAGTTGTGTAATGTCGTCTGCATAGGATAGTGTGATGGAGTTGTGGTATACAGGTGTTGGAATGTCGTTAGTGTATAAAATGTAGAGGGTAGGGAGAGGACAGATCCCTGGGGTACTCCAGCATTTAGTGTGAAGTAGTCAGAGTAGCAGCCTTGAATTTGATTCTCATGGTGCGGCCGTCAAGGAAGTTGCAGAGGAGTTTTCGAGTAGTGAGAGGCAGGTTAAAGTTAGTGCAGAGTTTGTGTTTGAGCCCTACATGCCAGACAGTGTCAAAAGCTTTTCAACGTCTTTTGCAACCAGGGCTGTCCTGTTTCTTTGTTTTGTGTTTATGTGGATGTAGTTGAGAATGATGTTAATGGCATCCTGTGTAGATCTGTGAGTTCTGAAGCCAAACTGGCCGTTAGAAAGAAGTGAGTTGTGTTCCAGGTATCTGCGAAGACGATGGTTGATAAGTTTTCAAAGAGTTTACCTAATGTTTCGAGGAGGCTGATAGGGCGATAGTTTCTAGGATCAGAGTGGTCTTTATTGGGTTTGGGAAGGAGGATAGCGGTAGCAGCTTTGAAGAGTGAAGGAAGTAACCAGAAGCAAGGGAGGCATTGAGGAGGTTTGTGTAGGAAGTAATGATAGAGTCAGGAAGGTGTTTTAGGATAATATGATTTAGGCCAGAGGCACCAGGAGCCTTGGGAGGAAGGTGTCTGAGGAGAGTTTTAATGTCTGTGTTGGTGAAAGGAGTGTCGAGTTCTTGGGAGGAAGTAAGGGAGTCCAGATGGATGTGGCTGTCTGGTGTTGTTTCGTGTGTGTGTGTAGTGTTCCAGTGTTCTATGTTCTGAATGTGTTGGATGGCGTTAGGGTGGGGTGGGTGAGGGTGGAAGATGTTCTCCCAGATGTGTTTGAAGATGTTTGTAGCAGCCTGCGGGTCTGAGATGTGTGTGTTGTTGTGGGTGATGTGTTTGAATTTGTTGGTGGGTGTGGTACCTCGGATTTTTTGATAAAGTTCCAGAAGTCTTTGGAGTTTTTAATTCGCTGTTTGTCTGCTTGTAGTATGAGCTGTGACCAATGAGAGTTGTGGTCTTGGTCTAGACTGTGTAGAATGTTGTTTCTGAGGTAAGTGAGATCTAATCGGACTTGATTAAATCTATGTGTGTTGTAGAGGAAGCGGTTGTGGTAGCAGATAATTAATCTTCTTGTTCTGATTGAGGGTTTGAAAGAATAACGAGTGGTGTGAGTTGTCTTTGGTATTGCGGAGTTGGCTGCTTGTGTAATGGTGTCTTGGATGAGATCAAGTTGAGTGTCAATGTCAGAGATAGGTTTGTTGTTGTAGTCATAGGTGAGGTTAGTATTATCTATGTGTTGCTTGAAAGCATCCCAGTCAGCGTTCTTGTAGGAGAAGGAAGGTCTTGCTGTGATGAGGATAGGGTTGGAAGAGATGTGTAAGATGACTGGGATGTGATCAGAGCCTGTAATAGGGCCAGGTGAGATGTAGTGTTGGAAGATAGAGCTAGCTCGGTTTGCCAGAATGATATCGGGTTTGCCTTGGCCCATGTGGTTGTAGAAGGTGTTGAAGTCTGGGCCGAGGTGAATTAGGTGTTTATGGTTTGTGAAGTTGAGTAATTGGTGACCAAGTTGGTTGTTATTGGTGTGATGAAAGGCGTTGTGTTTGGCATTCATGTCAGCAAGTAGGTATGTTGGTGTGTTGGTATAGTTGAAGACTAAGGAAAGGTCGTGTATGTTGAGAATAGTGTTTGGGCGAGCATAGGTAGTGAAGAAGATGAAGGGGCCAAGGTGGGTGTGTATTCTGACCGCAAGACAGTGTTGGTGAATAAAAGGGATTGGGAGAAATTCATGTTTTATGTTGGATTTGTCAAGGATGGCAACCCCATCGTGGGGATCGTAGGGGGACTGGAGTGCAGTATAACCATAATGACGGATACGTTGAGGGGCTTTGAGGCAGGTACTGTTTAGTAAGACAATATCTGGCCTCTCTGCTTCAAGGAGTTCGGCCAGTAGGTGTCTAATTATAAAGTAAGAACGTACGTTGAACTGAATCACCTTAAACATGATTTAATGGTTTCGTCTTAGCAATGTTAATGTCAGGGGAGGAGTTTAGATTAAAGCCTGTGATAGGGGTGCCATCGGTGGATGTGTGGGTGTTACGGACCCGCTTCCTGAAGGGGGAGGAAGAGATGGATCTGCTTTTATGTGCTTTGGTGTGTCTGTCAGAATTTGGGGCAGGTTTAGGATTGAGTGGATTTTGTCTGGAGGAGGTGGAGTTGGCCCTGGATGAAGTCTTGGATGTGGTGGATGAGGAGTGGGCGAAGGTGGATGCAGAGGAAGTGGAAGCTTTGGTAAGGGATGAGGTGGGGGAGGGTGGCCTTAGCGGCAGCAGGAGGGTGTTGGTGGGAAGGGTTGATGTGAAGAGAGGTGGGGAGGAGGAGAGCTGGTGGGGGTAGGAAGAGGGGTGATGAGAGAGAGGTCGGAGGGAGAGGTTGGAGGGGCTTAGAAGAGAAGCAGGAAGGAGGGATAATTAGAGAGGGAAGATTGTTAGCATTCAAGATTAGGTTAAGGATATGTGAGTAGTCTGATTGGTAAGCTTGAGAGATTGCCATCGCAGAGTAAACAGCAGTGGCGACTTGACAGTTAGTTTTGTAGTCTATTGTGGGTATAGGTGTAGGTGGAGAGGTGCTTGTAGTCTGTGTGTTGGTGTTTGATGTGTGTAGAATAGAGGAAGGGTTTGGGGAAGAAGAGGTAGACCAAGTGCGTGGAGTTGCCCAGGCATTGTGGGTGGGGGAGGGAGATTTGGTAGGGGAGAGAGGTGTAGGGAAGGGATTGGGGAGGGAGGGGTTGGCTTGCTCTGAGGAGGAGAGAATGTCTTTTAGTAGGGCAGGAATTTGCAACTGCAGTGTGTGACCCGCCGCAGTTAGAACATTTAAGGGAGAGGTTGCATGTATTCCAGAAGTGGCCAGTTGCTGAACATCTGGAGCAGATTTGTTTGGATGTGCATGTATTTTTGTCGTGTCCGAATTTGTAGCATTTTAGACATTGTGTGATGGGGTGGAAGTTTGGAGTGAAGAGAGTGTTTGGAGGAATGCGGATAGTCTTGGCAAGGATTCCTTGGTTGAAGAGAATAGAGGCGTCAGAAGGAGTTGAACAGCGTATTTTGAGGATTGTAGAGTTATCAGGTCTGTAAATATCGTCAACAGAGACTTTGTTCTTTGTACTAATGTCTTTGATTAAGTCTTCTTTGTCTGTGTCATAGGCAGTCAGGAGAGAATAGTCTACATGTTTAGCAATGACCGTACTTTTGGCACGGTGCTCAGGAGTCCAAATAATAGTGAAGCCGGCGTCTAGCAATTGTTGTCTGGTCGAGGTTGAGGTGTACGTTTCGTAGGATTGTCTGTCAAGAAGGAGTTTGAAGCCTGAGTGTGTCTTAAAGATTTTAAGTTGAGGTTCACCCGTGATCTGGAATAATAAATTTTCAGGATGGTTAGTGGCATCAGAATTAGAGTATTTGAGGTTCAGCGAGAAAGAATTGGTTTTGGAAGAGGTAGGATAGGCCTTAGAGGCAGAAGAGGGCGGTAGAGGGGAGTGGGAAGGGGAGAGAGGTGGAAGGCATCGAAGGCATCATCTAGTTGCATAAAGATGTGGCGGTGACAAATGGCCAAATCTGTGAGGAAAGTACGTGTAGAGTAGTAGACACGCGTACTTGCCTGGCTATTTCTTTAATTAAATTTGCTTGTAGAGTCTGACACTGGAGGCGCAGGACACTGAGGAGGTGAGCTGTAGCTTGATGGGGCACTGTATGCCCTGAGAGGAGAGCCAACACTGGCTGTGAGCGGCGAGGAGAGGCACCACTGGCTGTATGGCTTGGAGACTTCAGGCAGCAACAGGAGTGCAGAGGAGGCTACCTGCCCTTGGGAAGGCAGCCACCGACGCACCAATCCTGGAGGCGCAGGACACTGAGGTGAACTGTAGCTTGATGGGGCACTGTATGCCCTGGAAGGAGAGCCAACACTGTCTGTGAGCGGCGAGGAGAGGCACCAGGAGTGCAGAGGAGGCTACCTGCCCTTGGGTAGGCAGCCACCGACGCACCAATCCTGGAGGCGCAGGACACTGAGGAAGTGAACTGTAGCTTGATGGGGCGCTGTATGCCCTGAGAGAAGAGGCACACTGGCTGTGAGCGGCTGTATGGCTTTGAGACTTCAGGCAGCAACAGGAGTGCAGAGGGAGGCTTCCTGCCCTTGGGTAGGCTGCCACCGACGCACAAATCCTGATGGTGAAGATAAGACGAAGGTCCAGGGTAATTAGAGGCGTAATCGATTATGCACAGACGAGATCGTTGGCCTGATGTGAGTGTCTCTGGGCGAATCGAATCGAATAAGTACAGGTAAGATCCCAATGGGATGAGAGGGGAAGACGGTACAGACGAAGAATAGCGCTGGAGAGGAGTCTTCTTAGTCGTAGAAATAGAGCCAGGGCTTAACCCAGCAGCTAAGGCGATCGTGGGGCAGACTTGAGAACAGGAATAGCAGGCTCTCCTGTTGATGAGACTTCTGTGGGGTGAGCGGGGAGGACGGGACAGGTGAAGGTGAACACACAGAGACAGAGGAAGGGTATTTATAGGCAGGCAGACAGGGGGGTACAAGAGAGTGGGAAATGTAGGAGTAGTGGTAGTAGTGGTAGTAGTAAAGGTAGTAGTAAAGGTAGTAGAGTAGACAGTCATATGGGAAGGAGCACTGCTATGAGGCTAGCGGCCCGCAAGGGGTACGAGAGGGAAGAAAAGCGAAAAATGAAGGAAAATACAAGGCAAAAGAAAGAACAGAAAGAAAGGAAAACCCAAGGAGAAAAAAGGAGAAGGGGAAGATAAGACAGGGAAGGAATCAGGTTAAGTCACGGGTGTTCTGAAGTTTAGAGCATTTAACAATGTAATGAGAGAGAAAGCATCAACAGAGACAAAGCCAGGGCTAAGATTCATACAGGGAAAGTTGTGTATAAGGGAGGATTCAACCAGGCGGCGACTATGAAAGTTAGACGTAGGGTAGACAGTTTTAGCAGAAGACCAATCAATGGGATGACTGTGATCTCTGACATGACAGAAAAGAGCATTATTAGTGTCGGCAAGCCTAACACTATTTTTGTGCTCCTGAGTCTGTCAGAAAGAGATCGGCCAGTTTCTCCGAAGTACTGAAGAGGACAGGAGGAGCAAGAAATAGAGTAGACACCAGGAGAATATGTGGAGGTAGGGGAGGTATGAACTAGATTAGTGCGAAGAGTGTTAGTTTGGCGAAAGGTAAGTTTGATGTCTAAGGAACGGAGAGAGTTGCTGAGATTAGAGAGACCAGAGATGTAGGGAAGGCAGAGGACTGGAGAGTTCTCAGGAGTAGAGGGTTTAGGAGAGAAGAAAGTCCGTTTAGCACGAGAGAAAGCAGAGTCTATGAAATGGGAAGGGTAGCCCCCCTTGCGGGCCGCTAGCCTCATAGCAGTGCTCCTTCCCATATGACTGTCTACTCTACTACCTTTACTACTACCTTTACTACTACCACTACTACCACTACTCCTACATTTCCCCACTCTCTTGTACCCTCCCCTGTCTGCCTGCCTATAAATACCCTTCCTCTGTCTCTGTGTGTTAGTGTGACTTTGTAAATGGTCCAAGTCGGGCCGAAACGTCGTCGTAAGCTCCTCTCTTTTATATGTGCGGGTTGTGTGTGTAACAAGCGGAGGTTGGCATGTACGTCACAGAGTCGCTCATTTGCTCAGAACTACTGGACACCTCAAATGATGTAGTTGAAGTTATGGCAGTAAAGATTGAAAAACAAAATCTTGCCATTGTGGTTGTATACAAGCAACTTCTCAGCAATTCCAGGAACAGCTTTTGAAAATTAACCACTGTCTGGAAAATCTCCCAACTCCTGCCCGAAAAATCTCTCCGGCGTGGCATCAAACATAAAAAAAAAAATGTCTCTTACTTCGACAACATGTGTAGATTCACATCTTCCACTTTCTTGTAAAAAAAAGTGTGAAATTTGTATTCGTATTTAATCACTTTAAATATATTTAAGTCTGCCTCTTTAAAATGGCTCCAATGGCCAGGATGGTATCCATTCAGTTTAGGTTGTGTGAGGTGGGGAAATTTGCTTATACACAGTTTAAAAAATAAAAATTGGAATTTTAGAAATCCGTGCGATAACTAAAGAATGGTTTTTCTGATCGCCATCAAACTTTCAGCCCTGGTGTGTTTTCCAGATATATCAGTTTTCATCTTGTTATTGAGCTCCAAAAATCCTATTTTGACAATTTTGTTAAATAGTGATACAGATTTATATTCAATATATATAGAACGCCTTGTCTTATCAGCTTTAATAATAATAATGAATCCATTAGGACGACACCTGCATGTTTAGCCTATTAATCAAAATGGTTTCCGTTTAATAACTAAAGAATATCTCTTCCGATCAAAAATATATCAGTGTGTTGGACTTTACAGGGATATCGTAGGTTAAGTCTACATTGTGTACTTTTGAGTATATAACAACTGTGTGCTCTCAGGACCACTGAAACAAAGTTATGTATTCAAAGTATATATAAAACTTCACTGCATACACACTTAAATATAAAACACTTTTCAATACTTAGAACAAATTTTGTATTGTTTTTTTACCTGTGTAAGTTCAAATTTGCCCTTTTGTGATGGAAGAAAGTGGAAATGTTGAAATATCGGTTTTCATGTGATAATTTCTCTGTGCCTTATCCGACTGGCTGCACTATTAAACGGTGATAACATGATAATGCAAACTCTGAGAGGCTAAAACTTAATTTGCTATTTTTTTTTTAGGATATCGGTCTCTCAGAAATAATAAGAGATTGCCTCTTCAGCTTGGCTTCAAAGCTGGTGCTTTTAATGAAATATTTGAATTACTTTTTGGCTGTCTATCCCAATTTGCATTTTTATTAAAAAAAATCGGAATATTAGTGTCTATGTGGTAACTTGCGAATACCAGATTTTTATCAGATCATTGCAAAAATATAACTTCACTAGAAACTCATGCAACACACTGCACTATACCTTTCACATGCAATAACTTACTAGGGGTTGGGATTATGCAATACTGGGAATATATATTTTCTGATGGCACAGCGACCGAAATACATCTGGATATTGTTAAGTATTATTATTCTCCTTGCTCTTGATAATAAGGCGGTTATTTTATGGTGACGGGCTAATTGTATTAGTTTCTAATATAGTAGTATTTCTATTGTGTGTATGAAGAACCAAGTATCCTTGAGAACCATGTAAGTATAGTTCTGAGCATATATGGAAAGGAAACTTATAGACAAAAGTGGTTTCCTTAGTCTATTAAGATTACAACTCGTAGAGAGTCTTTTTCCTTTTATAAATGTCTTGAACTACACATTAAGTGTCTTAAAGAACAAAAAGGCACAATACCGTGACAGGAACAACACACAAATAACCCGCACATAGAGAGAGTAAAGCGTTTCTCGCCCCTATGTGCGGGTTATCTGTGCACTAAATGCCTTTTTACCCACCCACACACACACACACAGTGACCCTGTTAAGAATCCCACTAGCAACCTGCTGAACACTAATGAAAGGAGCTGGAAGCTTCTGATGTAATATTGAATAGGCAGATGTTGCTTTGTATGAAACACGACTTAACATTGTACGCTGATATTGTTGATGGTCTGGCGATGCAAATCTGTGCAGTTATACATTCCTTCACTGAATGAAGCCCCAGTACTTATTATAAATATAATTATCATAAATGATAAAATTGTGAAGAAATTAACTCTGTAATGTAAACGTAATCGTACAGTGATGGTCGTGCACCTTCCAGTTCACTGTGGTCGTGCACCTTGCACTTCAGAGTAGTCGTGCACCTTGCAGTTCACTGTGGTCGTGCACCTTGTACTTCACAGTGGTCGTGCGCCTTGCAGTTCACAGTGTTAGTGGTAATGGTGGTGGTGGTGGTTGTGGTTGTAGTGGAAGTGGTGATGGTGGTGATTGTAGTGGTAGTTGTGGTGGTGGTTGTAGTGGTAGTGGTGATTGTAGTGGTAGTGGTAGAGGTGGCGGTGGTGGTAGTGGTAGTAGTGGTGGTGGTGGTCGTATTGGTGGTTGCGGTACTGGTGGCTGTGGTTGTAGTGGTGGGGGTGGTTGTAGTGGTGGGGTGGTTGTAGTGGTAGTGGTGGTGGTAGTGGTGATGGTGATTGTAGTGGTAGTGGTGGTTGTGGTTGTAGTGGTAGTGGGGATGGTGGTTGTAGTGGTAGTGGTGATGGTGGTTGTAGTGGTAGTGGTGATGGTGGTTGTAGTGGTAGTGGTGATGGTGGTTGTAGTTGTAGTGGTGGTAGTGATAATGGCCCTGTTCCTTGCAGCTCACAATGATGGTGGCTCTTTCCCTTGCATCTTAGAGAGGAAGCCGTCCTTCTAGAAGCTCAGTGGTGGCCCTCCTTCTTGCACACAGTAGTGGCCCTGCTCCTTGAAGTTCACACTGGTGGCCTTGTTTCTTGAAGTTCACATTGGTGGTTCTGCTTATTGAAGCTTACTGTGGTGACATTGCCCCTTGAAGCTTACGGTGGTGGCCTTGTTCCTTGAAGCTCACAGTGGCGACCTTAATCATTGAAGCTCACAGTGGCCTTACTTCTTGAAGCTCATAGTGGTGGTCTTGCTTCTGGAAGCTCACAATGGTGGTCTTGCTTCTGGAAGCTCACAATGGTGGTCTTGCTTCTGGAAGCTCATATTGGTGGTCTTGCTTCTGGAAGCTCACATTGGTGGTCTTGCTTCTGGAAGCTCACAGTGGTGGTCTTGCTTCTGGAAGCTCACAATGGTGGTCTTGCTTCTGGAAGCTCACATTGGTGATCTTGCTTCTGGAAGCTCACAATAGTGGTCTTGCTTCTTGAAGCTCACAGTGGTGGTCTTGCTTCTTGAAGCTCACAGTGGTGGTCTTGCTCCTGGAAGCTCACAATGGTGGTCTTGCTTCTTGAAGCTCACAGTGGTGGTCTTGCTTCTGGAAGCTCACAGTGGTGGTCTTGCTTCTGAAAGCTCACAATGGTGGTCTTGCTTCTGGAAGCTCACAGTGGTGGTCTTGCTTCTTTAAGCTCACAGTGGTGGTCTTGCTTCTGGAAGCTCACAGTGGTGGTCTTGCTTCTAGAAGCTCACAGTAGTGGTCTTGCTTCTGGAAGCTCACAGCGGTGGTCTTGCTTCTGGAAGCTCACAGTGGTCTTGCTTCTTGAAGCTCACAGTGGCCTTACTCCTTCAAGGTCACAGTGGCTTTGATCCTTGAAGCTCACAGTAGTTTTGTTCCTTGAAGCTTACAAAGTTGGCTTTGCTTCTTGAAGTTCAAAGTGGCCTTGCTACTTGAAGCTCAAAGTGGCCTTGCTACTTGAAGCTCACAGTGGCCTAGCTATTTGAAGCTCACATTGGCCTTGCGCCTTGAAGCTCAGAGTGGAATTGCTCCTTTAAGCTCACATTGGCCTTGCTCCTTGAAGGTCACTTTGGCCTTGCACCTTGAAGGTCACAGTAGCCTTGTTCCTTGAATCTTACGGTAGTGGCCTTGTTCCTTGAAGCTTACAGTGGCGACCTTATTCATTGAAGCTGACAGTGGCCTTACTTCTTGAAGCTCATAGTGGTGGTCTTGCTTCTGGAAGCTCACAATGGTGGTCTTGCTTCTGGAAGCTCACAATGGTGGTCTTGCTTCTGGAAGCTCACAATAGTAGTATTGCTTCTGGAAGCTCACAGTGGTGGTCGTGCTTCTGGAAGCTCACAGTGGTGGTTTTGCTTCTGGAAGCTCACATTGGTGGTCTTGCTTCTGGAAGCTCACAATGGTGGTCTTGTTTCTGGAAGCTCGCTGTGGTGGTCTTGCTTCTGGAAGCTCACAGTGGTGGTCTTGCTTCTGAAAGCTCACAATGGTGGTATTGCTTCTGGAAGCTCACAGTGGTGGTCTTGCTTCTGGAAGCTCACAGTGGTGGTCTTGCTTCTAGAAGCTCACAGTGGTGGTCTTGCTTCTGGAAGCTCACAGTGGTGGTCTTTCTTCTGGAAGCTCACAGTGGTGGTCTTGCTTCTGGAAGCTCACAGTGGTGGTCTTGCTTCTGGAACCTCACAATGGTGGTCTTGCTTCTGGAAGTTCACAGAGGTGGTCTTGCTTCTGGAAGCTCACAGTGGTGGTCTTGCTTCTGGAAGCTCACAGTGCTGGTCTTGCTTTTGGAAGCTCACAATGGAGGTCTTGCTTCTGTAAGTTCACAGAGGTGGTCTTGCTTCTGGAAGCTCACAGTGGTGGTCTTGCTTCTGGAAGCTCACAGTGGTGGTCTTGCTTCTGGAAGCACACAGTGGTGGTCTTGCTTCTGGAAGCTCACAATGGTGGTCTTGCTTCTGTAAGCTCACAATGCTGGTCTTGCTTCTGGAAGCTCACAGTGGTGGTCTTGCTTCTGGAAGCTCACAGTGGTGGTCTTGCTTCTTTAAGCTCACAGTGGTGATCTTGCTTCTGGAAGCTCACAGTGGTGGTCTTGCTTCTGGAAGCTCACAGTGGTGGTCTTGTTTCTGGAAGCTCACAATGGTGGTCTTGCTTCTGGAAGCACACAGTGGTGGTCTTGCTTCTGGAAGCTCACAATGGTGGTCTTGCTTCTGGAAGCTCACAATGGTGGTCTTGCTTCTTTAAGCTCACAGTGGTGATCTTGCTTCTGGAAGCTCACAGTGGTGGTCTTGCTTCTGGAAGCTCACAGTGGTGGTCTTGCTTCTGGAAGCTCACAGTGGTGGTCTTGCTTCTGGAAGCTCACAGTGGTGGTCTTGCTTCTGGAAGCTGACAGTGGTGGTCTTGCTTCTGGAAGCTCACAATGGTGGTCTTGCTTCTGGAAGCTGACAGTGGTGGTCTTGCTTCTGGAAGCTCACAGTGGTGGTCTTGCTTCTGGAAGCTCACAGTGGTGGTCTTGCTTCTGGAAGCTCACAGTGGTGGTCTTTCTTCTGGAAGCTCACAGTGGTGGTCTTGCTTCTTGAAGCTCATAGTGGTCTTGCTTCTTGAAGGTCACAGTGGCCTTACTTCTTCAAGGTCACAGTGGCTTTGCTCCTTGAAGCTCACAGTGGTTTTCTTCCTTGAAACTCACAGTGGTTTTCTTCCTTGAAGCTTACAGAATTGGCTTTGCTTCTTGAAGTTCAAAGTGGCCTTGCTACTTGAAGCTCAAAGTGGCCTTGCTACTTAAAGCTCAAAGTGGCCTTGCTACTTGAAGCTCACATTGGTCTTGCTCCTTGAAGCTCAGAGTGGCCTTGCTCCTTTAAGCTCACATTGGCCTTGCTCCTTGAAGGTCACTTTGACCTTGCACCTTAAAGGTCACAGTAGCCTTGTTCCTTGAAGCTTACAGTGGTGGTCTTGCTCCTTGAAGCTCACACTGGCCTTGATCCTTTAAGGTCACAGTAGCCTTGGTCCTTGAGGCTCAGAGTTTTGGCCTTGCTCCTTGAAGCTCTTAGTAGTGGCCTTGTTCCTTGAAGCTCACATTAACCTTGCTCCTTGAAGCACTTAGTGGTGGTCTTGCTCCTTGAAGCTCACAGTGGTGGTCTTGCTCCTTGCAGCTCACAGTGGTGGCCTTGCTTCTTGAAACTCACAGTGACTTTGTTCCTCGAAGCTCACAGTTTTGGCCTTGCTCCTTGAAGCTCACGGTGACCTTGCTTCTTGAAGCACATGGTGGACTTGCTCCTTAAAGTTCACAGTGGTCTTGCTCCTTGAAGCTCACATGAACCTTGCTCTCTGAAGCTCACAGTGACTTTTCTCCTGGAAGCTCACAGTGGCCATGATAGTTGAAGCTCACAGGGGCCATGCTAGTTGAAGCTCACAGTAGCCATACTAGTTGGAGCTCACAGTGGCCATGCTAGTTGAAGCTCACAGTGGCCATGCTAGTTGAAGCTCACAGTGGTGGCCTTACTCACTGCAGTTCACAGGGGTGGGGGCCTGCTCCTTGCAGCTCACAGGGGTGGTGGCCTGCTCCTTGCAGCTCACAGGGGTGGTGGCCTGCTCCTTGCAACTCACAGGGGTGGTGGCCTGCTCCTTGCAACTCACAGGGGTGGTGGCCTGCTCCTCGCAGCTTCCACTGGTAGTGCAATTATTTGCAGCTTATAGTGGTAGTGGCCCTGTCCCTTGCAGCTCACACTAGTGGTCCTGTTCATTGTAGCTCAAAATGTTTGGGTCCTCCTTCTTGTAGCTCACAGTGTGTTGGCCCCGCTCCATGTTGCCGAGTGTGATAGCAAGACGACAGTTTTATTCATAAGAGGGATAGTGAATCATTTATGCGTCACCCGCATCTTAAAGGAGCTCGACGCTTCTAAAGATGAATACCACGACGATATAACACACCTGTTCAAGATGAATACTACAGCAGTGTACACACCTGCTAATATGACTACCATGTTGAAGATATATACAACAACGGTATAATTCAGTTGTTGTCATTACTGCTTCAACAATTAATTGTGATTCATCTAGAACAGTTCTACCGTACATTATTATTTTGCGTATTATTTAAGTTATTTATATATGAACTATTTCAATAAGATAGTGATATGCTTATTTTCGTTCGTCGCTGGGACGATAATAACTCGCCATTATGAAATTCATTTATTTTCCATGTAATACTTTTAGACAAGTCCGACGTTATTAATGTACTATATGTGAATGTTTTGTGTTATTGATGCGTAGGTAGGTAAATTATACGTCTCTCTCTCACAGTGTTGGTCGCAGTCTTGAAACTGTTATTTTTGGCTGGTTGCTGGCTCAGTTTTGTTAAGCAGTCGTTTGCTTGATGCATAGAATTCTGAGAAACGTAGCAAGCTCAAAGAACGTTCTTGTGGCCGCCTGAGACATCACTCCAGTCCACCTGAGACTAGAGTAGTCAGCTAGTCTTGATACAATTTAGATGCTGTCCTCCGGCAGTACAGCAGCATTGCTCTGTGATATTTGTCTCGTGGGTAACATACGAGGTTGTTGGTGAGTCGAGTTATATGTCGGAATTCTCTGCGGAACTATGTTCACAAAAATCTGTTTGGATTTAGGAAGATGTGTCATTTTATGGTTGTGAGTTATATGAAACTCTCACACCTCTGATCCTGCCATAGTCGGCTTATGGATATTACTGAGCCTCGTCTCAGTGGTTATTAGTAATTGCTGTTTTTGGTAAACGATGCTTCATGTCCGTCGATACGCTGTTAAAGTGTCTCTTTGTCCCTGCCGCTGCCTGCTGCTGTGATCTGCTGGATCAGTTCCAGATTCCTTCTAAAATGTCTAATTTCAGCAGCAGTGTTTCCATTCAGTATCACTAGTTCCTAATTTCAAGACTGTTAGGAAGGGTAGGGAACTGAGCAGGTGGGTCAGGTGCTTATGTATGTATTGCACAGTGTATATCAAAATAATGTTTGCAGGTATATATTATAGTGCTAATTGTAGAGGCATTTTCCATTTTATTCAATATTTCATATTTAACTTTACACTTCAATGTGAGTAGAATCTGGACTATCTGAAATAATTTTCTTGCAAATAAATGTAACCCTAGACGTTTATTTAAGTAAAAGTTGAAAATTTTAGATGTGTTAATTTGTTCCACTTAAATCAAGCTATTCTCTCTTTATTATAATAAATTAATTGATTCTTAGCCAACTCTTATTATGAAATATCCGATAGTTCTTAACTGATCTGGCCCACGTCTATTCTTTGATTGTTGACGTTAATCTTACTGAGCAGCCCTTCCGGTTGGTTATTTTTGGGATCTCTATGCATGACTATATATCTGTTTATACTTCAAGATGGGTGTGATTTGAAGACGTTGCAGTTGAGATTGTCATAACTCTGAGTTCGTGAAGACCAGATCGTTTATGATTTCTTTCCTGGTAAGTTTTGTTATATGATGCTCAGAGTAAAGTTTTCAATGATGTGTGTTTGCTGGGCTAACCTGTTGTTTATCATCTTCCCTTTAACATGTGGAAAGTTGAATTCTCTGAGGAGGATATTTGGTGAAGGCGTTTTCAAGCTTTTCAAGACAGTTTTTTGTTTCCTTTATTTGTTCCAGCCGTTGCATTTGTATATTCATCCGTTGCTGATAGCGGTTTATATACAAGGATAATTACCAGATTCTTACTCTCTACTTTATTACTTTTTTACTCTAATGTATCATTTAATGCCTTCGAAAGTTTTGCAAAACAAAGCGTCTCTTACAAAGACTGGTTTTCATCCTGCTGTGTTATTTGTTCTCTCACGAATACATTCATTGTAATTTTTTTTCAGTAACATCTCCGTGCAAAACATCCTTCGTATGTGTTTCTGTGAACACTCAAACCATTGTATTACCTCTGCAAGTCGGGTGATTAGCGCTCTTCAGTACTGGTCTCAAGCCTGCCAAAATAGGCCGTATTTTTTATCAATATTGATGAACTGATCACAAAGACTCCAGGCTGAAAAACTGATTGCCTTAAACACCTGATCTTCAATCATTCTTCTCTGTATAGGACTGATGAAGCCACTGTTTGGCAAAACGTTTATACAATAAAGATACCAAAGTGTTACGCAGGTGTCTAATTTATCAACTAGTCGGTTCTCTGAACAATTTATCTACAATAGCTTAATGTCATTACTAGTCACAGCTTAGCACTTGATACATCATATTTGGCTCTGCATATATCACAGTCAACTCTCTCGTTCTTCTTAGGCTCTGACAACGAGTTCCACAGATTGTATTTATGTTTGACTTACTGTAAATCAGCTTAGCAAGGTCTACAGGAATGACAGGTAGTGTTCGTCTCGTGATCGTGTCCCTGTTGTTAAATTTGCTTACCTGGAGAGTTTACCTGGAGAGGGTTACGGGGGTCAACGCCCATGAAGCTCGGTCTGAGACCAGGCCTCAGTATTTTTCCACCTGATCTCACTAACACTAAACTTCAACAAAAAAACAAGAAGCTCATATAATTTAGCTTCTACCTTCGTGCCTTTGGCACTCTGGCAGTCAGTTGTCCTAGGTCACGTCTACGCTGTCACACTTCAAAATAGTAATTGCACTTATGGCTATTGTATCCCACAAACACATTTACAACTTTTCCGTTAATTGCTTTCACTTCCAGATTAATTTACGATACAGCTCGATTAAAGTAGCACATGATGCGAATATCTCTCGGTGAAGGGAAAAAAAAAATATCGTGCGCGTTATAAGCAGCGCCGTCACCTGTGCATTATAAATACTGCACCGACAGGTGTGTTATAAACGGTATAACACACCTGCTAAGCGGAATGCTACGACGGTATAAAATGTTTGCTGTGAGGAATACGTCAACGATGTAGCACACATGTTAAGACTACGACAACTGTATAACGTACCTGATAAGATGAATACTACAACGATATAACACACCTGCAGTGACTAACACTACAGTGGTACAAAACACCTGCTTTGATGAATACTACAATAGTATTACATACCAGCTATGATTACTACTAACACAACAGAATAACATACTACAGTAATACAACACACCTGTGATATTACAAAGATATAATTCACTTTCTATAACTAATACTACAGCAGTACAACACATCTGCTGTGATATTCCAACGGTATACTACTCATGCTATAACTAAAAGAACAGCTGTATAACGCACCAGTTGTGATGAATACTACAACGGTACAACACACCTGCTATGACTGATATTACAACGGTACGACACACGTGCTGTGGAGCAGACAACACTGTATAACCCACCTGCTATGACTAATACCCAGAGGTTGCACAGTCATGAATAATACTACAACGGCGCAACACATATGCTGTGGCGAATACACAAAGGTATGACAGACCTGCCAAGGGACTCGATATTATTATCGGTGGTATAAACCTTGGTAATTTATACCGACAAATTAGTTTCGAGAGACAGGTGAGCAAACACTAGGACGTATTTATTAGAAAACATTTCGGTCCTGGGACCGAAATGTTTGCTAACCTGTCTTTCTAAATCATTATCAGCGCCGATAAGAGGTTTTTGTTCAGCACACTTGAAAAGACATGAACGATTTAAGATAATATATTTCTTCATCTCTTAGCGAGTAAAGGGAGAATGTTTTGATACTGGTGAATTTCCCTTCATTCTTGAAGTGACATGACTACAATTCCTTGGATCAACCCTGAATACCATCCGTTCCTTAGACCCTGTACGACCCAAACGAGTTTAGAGCGTCTCAATTGTATTAATAATAATAATAATAACATTAATAAATAATAATAATAAGAAGAATTAAATAAACCAGGTATAATGTACTTGCAAGCTGTACAAACCGAGATTCTGACAGAGTAACATTCAGTGTTAACGAGTGCAAACATCGCTCTTGCAATAATCTCTCACGCTATGCAACACGGAAGATTTGATGGAAAGGAAACTATGTTTAGGTTCAAGTTCTCGCGATGAACTTAATATAGCTCTTAGCTTCATTTTAAGAAGAATAGTAAGAGACGTTCATGTGTTATACGCTACGTACGTCTGTCTATACAACCTGGGCCAGGCTTCTTTTACATTATGCTGTTCTGGTCTTTGTACTGCTGCTCTGGCCTCTGCATTACCATTCTGGTTTCTGTATAATTATTCTGGAAGGAGCTTTGAAATGAGCTGTAAATGAGCTGAAGCTAGGATAATGGCTCATAGCCTGTAACTGTGCTAAAAAGTGGATTACAACTCTTAGCTTATAAATGAGCTGTAGATATGCTAACGGCTGTAGGCTAACAAGCGAGGTAAAGGTAGGATAACAGCTCTTAACCTGTAAATGAAATAAAGAGAAGATATTAGCGCTTACCCTGTAAAGGTAGAATTACAGGTCTTAGCTTGTATATGAGCACCAGGTAGTATAGCAGCTCTTAGCCTGAAAATGGACTTAAGGTAGAATAACGGTTCACATCCCGCAAGCGAAGTGGAGGTCGGATAATAACTCTTGGCCTGTAAATGAACTTAAGATGGATACTAGCTCTTAGTCTGCAAATTCAACTGTGAAAAAAAACTATATATATATATATATATATATATATATATATATATATATATATATATATATATATATATATATATATATATATATATATATATATATATTAGGCTGTGTTAGTTATCATTTTGCCAGGGCACTTGTCGATAAGACAATCTGCCTGCTAGTGTGTGTGTGTGTACTCACCTATTTGTGGTTGTAGGGGTCGATTCACAGCTCCTGGCCCCGCCTCTTCGCTGGTCGCTACCATGTAAACTCACTGCTCCATAAGCTTTATCGTATATCTTCTTAAAGATCCTGCCGACACTACATCACTCCAGATTGTTCCACTTCCTGACAACTCTATGACTGAAGAAATACTTCCTAACATCCCTGTGACTCATTTGAGTTTTTATCTTCCAGTTGTGACTCCTTGTTGCTGTGTCCCATCTCTAAAACATTTTGTCCCTATCCACCTTTTCAATTCCTCTCAGTATTTTATATGTGGTTATCATGCCCCTGCTATACCTCCTGTCCTCCAGTGTCGTCAGGTGATTTCCCTTATCCTCTCCTTGTAGGACATGCCCGTTAGCTCCAGGACTACTCTCGTTGCAAACCTTTGCACTTTCTTTAATTTCTTGACGTGCTTGACCAGGTGTGAGTTCCAAACTGGTGCTGCATGCTCCAGTATTGACCTGACGTACACTGTGTACAGAGTCTTGGACGATTCCTTACTGAGGTGTCGGAACGCTATTCTTAGGTTTGCTAGTCGCTCATATGCTGCAGCAGTTATTACCCGAAGATCCTTTTTCTTGAGTGAGGCTTGCAATCTTTGGCCCTAGACTGCACTCTGTCTGCGGTCTTCTTTGCCCTTCCCGATCTTCATGACTTTGCACTTGGTGGGTTTAAACTTTAAGAGACAGTTGCTGGACCAGTCCTGCAGCCTGTCCATATCCCTTTGTAGTCCTGCCTGATCCTCATCCGATTGAATTCTCATTAGCTTCACATCGTCTGCAAACACGGACACTTCTGAGACTATCCCTTCCGTCATACCATTCACATATGTCAGAAACAGCACCGGTCTTAGGATTGACCCATGTGGAACCCCGTTAGTCACCAGTGCCCACTCTGACATCTCGCCATGTATCATGACTTGCTGTTGCCTTCCTCTCAGGTATTTTCTGATACATTGCTGTGCCTGCCCTGTTATACCTGCCTGGTCCTCCAGCTTTTGCACTAATCTCTTGTGTGTAACTGTGTCAAAAGCCTTCTTACAGTACAATAAAACGCAATCTACCCACCCTTCTCTTTCTCTTGCATTACTGCTGTCACTTTGTCATAGAACTCCAGTTCGTGACACAGGATTTCCCTTCCCTGAAACCGTGCTGGTTCTCATGAATAAGCTCATTCCTTTCTAGGTGCTCCACCACTCTTCTCCTGATAATCTTCTCCATGACTTTGCTTACTATACATGTTAGTGACACTGGTCTGTAGTTTAATTCTGCGTGTCTGTCTCCTTTTTTTTAAAATTGGGACTACACTTGCTGTCTTCCACACTTCAGGTAGTTGCCCTGTTTCGATAGATGTGTTGAATATAGTTTATAGTTGTACACAGATCGCCTCTGCTCGCTCTCTTAGGACACATGGAGAGATGTTGTCCGACCCCATCGCCTTTGAGGTATCTAGTTCACTTAGCAGCCTCTTCACCACCTCCTCGGTTGTATGTATTGTATCCAGCACTTGATGGTGAATCCCACCACTTCGGTTTTCTGGAGTTCTTTCTGTCTTCTTTAAATCTCTTGTTGAGCTTTTGACATACTTCTTGGTCGTTTTTTGTGGTTTCCCCTCCTTCCTTCCCCAGCCTGATTACCTGGTCCTTGACTGTTTTCGCATTATATGTGCATATTCATTTCTGGCTCATCGACTAATCTCCTAATTTTTCTTGGTCCTTTGCCTTCTGTACTTCTTCCATTCTCCAGCACACTTAGTTTTGGCTTCTCTACCCCTTTGCATGAACCAAGGGCTCGCCCTGGCCTTCTCATTATTTATGTTGCCCATGGTTATGAACCTCTCCTCTGCTTCCTTGCATATTGCTGTCACATATTCCATCATATCATTTACTGATTTTCTTGCAAATTCTTTTTCCCACTGAACCTCGTGCAGGAAGTTCCTCATGCTTGTGCAGTTAATTTCCTTGTGATTGAAATAACCCACAAGCAGTAGCTTTGCCCTTCCCACATGGGCCATTCTTGCCACTTCATCCAGTGTTTTGTCCACGTCTGTTACTCTCACCATATTCTTGTTTTGGCCTCCTGCTATTCTGTTGGTGGGGTATACATCACTGGAATCACCACTTTGGGACCACCAGTCCGAAGTGGTAGTCCCTTGCTCCTCGTCTGTCTCCCCTTTCTAACTCCTCAAAATTCCATTGTTTTTTGATGAGCAGTGCAACTCCTCCACCCCCTCTATTCCCACTGTCATTCTCAGGATCTGATATCCAGTTGGAAAGATGGCATCTGATATCATTCCTGTAAGCTTGGTTTCCGTGAGAGCTATGATGTCTTGTGATGCCTCTGTGATTCTTTCGTGACACTCCCACGTATACGTTATTCCATAAGCGCTAGTGTACAAAAACCTTCAGTTTCCTCTTTAACACTATAGTCTTGGAGGGTTCTTGGGGCTGGGCAAATGGGAGACCTAGCAGGATGCTGTAGGGTTCTTCTGTTTGATATTTTCAAAATCCTTTTTTGTCTCTCTGCCTTCTTTCGTTCTATGTCCTCCCTTCACTCTCCTGAAACCCATGTATAAAGACTGACCTCTTCTTCTCCTCCTCCTCATTGCTTCTCCCTCCGCATCCATGGGTCCCATTTATACAAAGTCATTGCCTCCCACATTATTTCCTGTGTCTCCCGGTAGTCTCTTCGCGCCTGGGCAGGGGGCCTGTCGCTTTCTTTACCTACACCACCTTCCTCACTGACTGCTGTCCATGTACCAGCAGGTTTTGAAGGGGGCAGTTTTCATATGGTGCGTGTGTGTGTGTGTATGAGTATATATGTATTGTGTGTAGTGTGTATGGGTGTAGTGTGTATGTGTGCAGTGTGTATTTGTGTAGTGTGTGTGTGTGTGTATGTGTGTATTGTGTGTAGTGTGTATGGGTGTAGTGTGTATGTGTGCAGTGTGTATGTGTGTAGTGTGTGTGTGTGTGTTTGTGTGTATGTGTGTGTGTGCAGTGTGTATGTGTGTATTGTGTATATGTGTGTGTGTGTGTGTTTACACTCACCGATATGTACTTATTTATATATAGTTGCAGAGGTCGAATCACAGCTCCTGGCCCTGCCTCTTTGCTGGTTGCTACTAGGTTCACTTCTCTATATACAAGAGCTTAGTCGTACCTTTTCTTAAAGCTATGTATGGATCATGTGGGTGTGTGTAATATCGAATGGCTGTACACATAATAAAAATCCACACATTCTGTATCAAGGATATACACTTTAAAGACATCCACTCCCTGGACAGACGAGGTTGAACGCTGTCTTTCCCAACCTTCCTTCCTCCGGCTCATCAAGCGAAGAGAAAAAAATATTATGTTACGTTCCGCTATTCTTTGTCAAAAACCTTGGGTGGAAATTAGAAAGGAAAGTAGTAAGATTAATCCTAAACTTTCCAATTCTCAGTGAATTTCAAACATACGAGATCCTTATCTAGGAAATTTCTTTATTTTCGGTATAACTGAATGATTTTAGGAGAGGGAAAAGGTGTGTAATAAAGAGTATGATAGTCGTAGGTATTTTATTACAATAGTGTTTGAATGTGCTTATTGTCAGCCATATTTTAATATATCAGTGAAAACAATGAGAGCGTTTAAAAATAAAAAAAAAAATTCTTTATGCTCATAACAATCAGAGAAAACGTAAGAATGCCACACTTGCCGTAAGTTAATAGGTCACGTGTACAGACCATTCTGGAGAAATACCCTGACTTTGATCACTGTAAATAAAGTATTACCACGTGTGTGTGTGTGAGTGTGCTTGTGTGTTTGTATATGTTTGTATGCTCGTGTGCGTGTGTGTGTGTGAGTGTGCTTGTGTGTTTGTATATGTTTGTATGCTCGTGTGCGTGTGTGTGTGTGTCTGTGCGTGTGCCCTAAGTTTGTACCGCGCGCTCGGGTGTGTGTCGGTGGGGTATGACCCTTTTATATTTGTACTTATAACTCATTACAATGAGACCGGTGTAGACATGTCAGTGTCATTACTTTGTTATTTGTTCATGATGAACCATGTGTAAGAGTGTAGATGGTTCATTACCTTTGTAACTGTCATACTGTCCAGATCACCTGTAGTTCATTACCTTTGTAAGTAATTCAGCTATCATAACTTTGGAGTCCAGTCCTGGACCCATTATGTACCTCTATAATATTTTGGCTACCGCCCACAGGATGGGTATGGACTGCATAATAAATATATTAAACTAAAACGTGTACAGTTGAAATTATTGCCAAGGTTTCTGTGGTGTAAGGGGTAAGTCATGTGACTAGGCTCGGCGAGGGACCCTGCCTATAAATGGGACTACCACAATATATACTGCACAAGTACTGCAATGTTGACTGTTTGGTGGTTATGCAGGGATGAGAGTGATGATGAGAGTTGTACAGTGTCTCATGGCCAAATATGTACATGAACGCCGTGAGAAAGAATTGTAAGTACATTTTATTTGAACAATGATAATTCCGTGGGAAAAATAATTAGGTGTTAACGAGCTCTTTTCAGGTGAGCAGCTGCAAAATACCATCAATATTAATTGTAAAAAAAATCAGAATTCATAAAAGCAACCTTTATGAACATGCATAAAAATCTGCGATGTTTGGAAACGAATCATTAATGAAAACGCTGGCGACGGAGTACAGAAAATGTTTTGTAGCGTAAAGTAATTATCTGGTTTTTTCATGTGTCATCGCAAAGCAGAAAACCTAGATTGTCTAGCAAACCTAAACCAGGGAAAAAAATTTATTCGCGGTAAAATATATCTGACGCAGCATATAATTACTTGGCAGCGACAGAGAAGGGGGAGGGGGACGGTGATGATGGTAGTGGTGATGGTGGTTGTGGTTGTTGTCTTTATGGTTGTGGTGATGAAGGTTGTTGCGGTGGTGATGATGATGGTGGTGGTGATGATGATGATGATGATGATGATGATGATGGTGGTGGTGGTGATGATGATGGTGGTTGTGATGATGGTGGTGGTGATGATGGTAGTGGTGATGGTGGTTGTGGTTGTTGTCTTTATGGTTGTGGTGATGAAGGTTGTTGTGGTGGTTAAAGTTGTGGTGGTGGTGATGATGATGGTGGTGGTGATGGTAGTGGTGGTGGTGATGGTGGTTGTGGTTGTTGTCGTTATGGTTGTGGTGGTGAAGGTTGTGGTGGCAGTGATGATGATGGTGGTATGTGATGATGGTGGTGATGGTGGTGGTGATGGTGGTGGTGATGGTGGTGGTGGTGATGGTGGTGGTGGTGATGGTGGTGACGATGGAGATGGAGGTTTTGGTGGTGGTGGCGGTGGTTGTAATCATCTATCATCTTCTATGACAATATCTTACACTTAAGCTGAGGTATGTTACAAAGAGACCACCTACCAAAGACTGTAAGGCAATACAAAAGATATAATTCTAATACGTATATTATTAAGGGTATATTTTGCCAACACGATGATGCAACACGTAACTACCTTCGTTGCCGAATTGAAACGTTACGCGTACGTAGCAGGCTTCTTCAGTGGGACACTGGCGTATATACCACTGGAGACTAGAAGTAATTTTGATGTGATGTGTCCCTCAGTTTTGATTGTGATGTGTCCCTCAGTCTTGATTGTGATGTGTCCCTCAGTCTCGACTGTGATGTGTCCCTCAGTCTTGATTGTGATGTGTCCCTCAGTCTTGATTGTGATGTGTCCCTCAGTCTTGATTGTGATGTGTCCCTCAGTCTTGATTGTGATGTGTCCCTCAGTCTTGATTGTGATGTGTCCCTCAGTCTTGACTGTGATGTGTCCCTCAGTCTTGATTGTGATGTGTCCTCATCTTGATGTGATGTTCCTCGTCTTGATTGTGATGTGTCCCTCAGTCTTGATTGTGATGTGTCCCTCAGTCTTGATTGTGATGTGTCCCTCAGTCTTGATTGTGATGTGTCCCTCAGTCTTGATTGTGATGTGTCCCTCAGTCTTGATTGTTGATGTGTCCCTCAGTCTTTACTGGAGGCAGTCTGTCTCTCAGCTTAAAGAAGAGGAATGTGATCAGAATTTATACACGGAGAACAGAAGTTAGGGACAACAGCTGGAAGTTGTCATCAAGGGTGACCAGGTCCCATTAATGAAAGTAGGTCATGCTACACATTACTTTAGCAATGGAGTTGCAGAAGAGTTTCCCTGAATCAAGACATCATGATGTGGCTGTGAGAAACAAGTATATTATAGAGGAAATACAAAATGGACATCTTGATGAATAAGACATGCTACACGTGAATGTCTTTACTGATGTGTTATGTTCGACTACATTTCCCTGTTTTATATTGTCTTGTATTCAAGTGAAGAAACGTGCTGCGCAGGTGAAACGTTGCATTCTCGGAAATAAAGAAACTAAAGTGTTGCTCATGTATCGTATTCATCATATTATTCAAATACGCAATATACCCCTATGGGTCATCCAGCTAATAATTATGGACTAGTATAGTGTCATATTAGCCACATAATAGCATGTATATTCATATATATATTAACAATAATTTTTAATAACAAGAATGAAGTGCCAGAGGGGCACCGATACTACAGTTCAAAACTGTAAATTTAAACAGCACTTTGTACAAACAAACATAGTATGGGTATGGGTATGGGTTTTACCCTCAGCGCTGTCTTAGCAAACTTTTCATGGAACACCTAGAAAGTGTGCGCTTCGCCAACATCTCCACCAGCTTCACATAGGCACGTTATGTGTACGATGTCCCAATAATAACTCAAACATTTTGACGCACAGAACCTACAGAGAAGACTCAACGCTGCTGAAGAAAAGTCAAATTACAGGTTACCGTTCCTCGACGTCATCATTCAAAGCAGATTCCGCCCTTAAATTCCAAGTTGACAAGACGCATACAAACAAAAATGAACTTACTTATATAGAAGTTAGAAGACTGAAACCAAACGAGACATCATCGGATTTTCCTAAGAGCACAAAGAATTTTCATCCCAGAGTTTCTTGACGAGGAATGAGCATACAAACATCAAACCTTCACTCATCTACAAATTTCTTCCCTTTTCATCAGAAAGTGAACAAAAAGAGCCCTCCATATTATTAATTCACTACGTGCTAATACCACTTTAAACAAACCCATAATTCTTCCCAACAGCCAATTTGCCTTGAACATCTTCAAAGTACTTGCACAAGTGAACACTAGAGTCGCCATCACAACCATCAAGACCTGACCAGGACCAAAGTGAAGATCGTTGAATCGGCCGATGCAGGTGTTTAAACAGTCCTTTGTGGAGGCTGTGACGTGGTATACGTCGGTGAAACAGCACTTATCTTATAAACCATCTCAATGAACATAGCAATGTATACAGAAACGACAACTTAAAGTGTTGTGTACACCCGCCTAGTGATCAAAGAAGTAAATTTCCACAGACGTAAATGCCTTGAATCATCTTTAATCACCATTTCAGACACCATTAACAAAATAAAGGTAGATTCGTCATTTTCTGAGGTAGTAAAAAGAATTCTACTCAAAACAATAAACCCTACCATCACACAGTAACAAAGAGTTACATCCACTTATACTATAACTACTACTACTACTACCAGCAGCATGGACCAGTTTCCCTACTGCAGTTATTATACTTTTATATCTCTCACTGTTACCTATATGTTCCCTCAGTGTTCTTGTATTGTTTGTAACGGCTTGACAAAGCTTCTGGAGAGCGAAACGTTGCCACACTTAAATGTCGCATTAGTTGCACTTGTGTCCACTTACCTAACATCCTTCCCTGATCAACTGGTCTGTAGTGCATGCGTTGGCCTACTGGAGACGGACACCAATTGTCTGATCTATCAGGCAAGCAACCATGAGTCTTGGTCTGGGACTGAGCTGCTGGGGCATTAACCCCTGGAGGCAGCTACGTGTAAGCTATAGGCAACTAGGGATGCGCTTATTTTATCCCACTTTACCAGTTTATACCATTTCGTGCTTCGCATTCTCGCTAGTGCTCTGTGTTTCCAGTAGTGTTGTTGTCATTTCCACGGTCGGGTCGACCGTAGGTAGTGTGCCCTTCTCTTGGTGTTTGGCATCAGCAGCCATAGGTACCTGATGTCCTCGATTGCTAGCGCACTCAGCTCACATGCTGAGGTCCTGGGGGGCGATCCCCGGTTAGGGTGAAAACATTAGGACGTGTTACCTTAAGACACCTGCTGTTCATATTCACCTATTAGTAAAATAGATACCTGGGTGTTAGTCGACTGGTGTGGGTCTCATCCTGGGGACAAAATTAACATAATTTGCCCGAAATGCTCTGCATAACCAGCGGCTTTCTATATAGTATGTAACTGATGTCAGCTAGGTCTGTATACCTTGTACATGTACTTGTAGAAATATTGACTATTATTATTATTATTATTATTATTATCACTAGTGATAGTAGTAGTGTTAGTGGATAGTCTATTAGACCCCTGGGTGAGTCAAACTGCATCTCTCTTTCGACAAATCTGAGATGGTCAACAATGCTCCTCCTTGTTCTTTCCGGAACGCCCATGTGGGGTTGGCTTGATCACCTGCACTCCCTAGTCCCCAGACACACCATACCACGGGTGGGGTTCGAACCCGCGGTCAGAGAGTCTCAAAACTCCAGACCGTCGCGTAAGCCACTGGGCTAGCTAGCTTCAATAAGATTCATCCAACTAGGTATATTTCTACACCATAGCAGGAGATTCGTCTGTAAAAACTTGCATTTGTGGACACAGTGGTGCCTATGCTAACCTTCCTATGGTGTAGAATTATACCTAGTCGTATGAATCTTATTGAAGCTAGCTGGCCCAGTGGCTTACGCGACGGTCTGGAGATTTGAGACTCTCTGACCGCGGGTTCGAACCCCACCCATGGTATGGTTTGTTTTCAATCGTGTCATTACGATTTCGTGAGTCCCCAGACACGTTATACGAGCCTTAATAAATGTACCACATGCCGAATTGTGCCTATGTCCATCCCTACTTGGCCAAGTAACTCAAATTATACCCGTGTGTTGTAACGAGATCAGTGAGGTGTCTCTCTGTTGTGCGGAGATCAGGGAGTTATCTTCTCTGTTGTGTGGAGATCAAGGAGGTATCTTCTCTGTTGTGTGGAGATCAAGGATGCATCTTATGTTGTGTGGAGATCAAGGAGGTATCTTCTGTGTTGTGTGGAGATCAAGAAGGTATCTTCTCTGTTGTGTGGAGATCAAGGAGGTATCTTCTTTGTTGTGTGGAGATCAAGGAGGTATCTTCTCTGTTGTGTGGAGATCAAGGAGGTATCTATTCTGCTGTACGTAGATCTATCAGATATTCTGAGTGCAGTGGGAAGAACTGAGGTATCCTGAATGCTGTGGGGATATCTGTGAGATATCCAGTGCGTTAGAGAGATCTTTGATATATTTTGTGTGCTGTGGGCAGGTTTGTGAGCGAGGGACAGATGAACACTTTCTAGCCCCCTATATAGCACCTCACAAATTATCATCTCTCCTGCAGGGAAGACTGCTTGTTACAAAGCCTGGAGGAAGGGATTACCACGCAGAGTGATGGAAGGGATTACTAAACAGCCCAGGGAAAGGGATTACCACACAGATTGATGGTAGGGATTACTAAATAGCCTGAAGGAAGGGATTACCACTTATTAATGGACGTGATTGGTACACAGAGTGACGGAATGGATTGTCAAACAGATTGATGGAAAGGATTACATCATATATATTGAAAGAAGGATTACAATGCACAGTGAAGGAAGGATTAACACCCAGATTAATGTAAGGATTACTATACAGCTTGGAGGAAGGGATTACCACGCAGGTTGATGGAAGGGATTACTAAATAGTCTGAAGGAAGGGATTACCACACATTTTTTAAATGTAGATTACCAGATGTCTTAATGAAAGGGATTACGACACATATTGAAAGAAGGATTCCTATGCAGATTGAAGGAAGATATACCATATAGATTGAATGACTGTCACACTGACTCAAGGAAAGATTGCTAAAGAGATTGAAGGAAGCGATTACTACACAGAGTGATGAAAGGGTTTATTGCACAGATTGCAGGGATTTTCACAAAGACTGAAAGAAAGGATTACTCAAGGAAAGGAATACTTCGCAGAATGAAAGAAACGACTGCCACATACATTAAATGAATGACAACTACAAGAGTGGTGGGAGGAATAACTACCATCCTGAAGGAAGGGATTACCACATATAATATCCTGAAGGAAGGGATTACCACATATATTATCTTGAAGGAAGGGATTACCACATATAATATCCTGAAGGAAGGGATTACCACATATAATATCCTGAAGGAAGGGATTACCACATAGAATATCCTGAAGGAAGGGATTACCACATATAATATCCTGAAGGAAGGATTACCAAATATAATATCCTGAAGGAAGGGATTACCACATAGAATGGAGGTACGATTTCCTCACGGACTGAAGCAGATTACCACACCGGTTGAAGGAACTACCACACGGATTGAAGGATCTACCACACGGATTGAAGGAAGTACCAAAAAGACTGAAGGAACTACCAAAAAGACTGAAGGAACTACCAAAAAGTTTGAAGGAACTACCAAAAAGATTGAAGGAACTACCAAAAAGACTGAAGGAACTACCAAAAAGATTGAAGGAACTACCAAAAAGATTGAAGGAACTACCAAAAAGATTGAAGGAACTACCAAAAAAATTGAAGGAACTACCACACAGATTGAAAGAAAGTAATTACCAACCAGATTCATTGAATGGATTACTATTCAAAGTGAATAAAGGGTTTATCATATATACTGAATTAATGAAATGAAAAACAGACTGAAGGAAGGATTTATCACACAGTTGGAAGGAAGAATCACCACACAACATGAAGAATCACCACACAACATGAAGAATCACCACACAACATGAAGAATCACCACACATAGAGAATCATCACACATGAAGAATCACCACACAACATGAAGAATCACCACACATGAAGAATCACCACACATGAAGAATCACCACACAACATGAAGAATCACCACACATGAAGAATCACCACACATGAAGTATCACCACACAACTTGAAGAATCACCACCCACACAACTTGAAGGAAGAGTCACCACACAACTTGAAGGAAGAGTCACCACACAACTTGAAGAATCACCACACAAATTTAAGAATCCCCACACAACATTAAGAATCACCACACAACTGTAAGAATCACACAACTTGAATCACCACACAACTTGAAGAATCACCACACAACTTGAATCACCACACAACTTGCAGAATCACCACACAACTTGCAGAATAACCACACAACTTGCAGAATCACCACACAACTTGCAAAATCACCACACAACTTGCCTGAATTTTACGATAATTCAAACAATGCCCGAAATCAACATAATTATATGTATTTCATATTTAACCAACAAATACGGTATGACACAAGATATACACTCTTTGATGTATACGTCTCTCAGTGTGTATACAATGAGTATTTATTTTTCTAATTTTAAGGATTCAAGTATTCTTGACTTATGGTAAACAGGTGACATGCAGTGTTAATAACCCTTTGAATAGTTTATAGGCTTTAAATCAAATTAACCAACACAGGATATATACACCTAGAGGTGTATATTTCTCATTGTATATATGCTGAGCTTTCTTTAATCCCTTATTTAGAAATTAACGTATTCTTGACTGGCGGTGAGCAGGTGAGATGGAGCCAAGGATTGTATTGTCAACAGTCTTTAAACCTCATTAACCAACCAGTCAGAATGTCGATATATACACTAGCCGCGATCCTCAAGAATTCAATTGAAACAAGGCGGCTCTCAGTAGTATAGGGGGAAAAAAATTAGTGTAGTACCGATATTTAAATATAGCACAGAGAGGTGATATTTAATTTAAACTAAAGACCCGTGTCCCTGAAATGGAGAAAATTCTCAGGAAAAAAAGTATTTGAGCACCTGGAAAGGAGGTAGTTTATAAACAACGTGCAGAACAGGTTCGGAGATAGTAAATAATACCTCACAATCCTGCCAGATTTCTATTGTAAGGAAAGTTTGGCAAGAAAGGATTGGGCGGGCTGCATATGTTTGGATTAAGAAAACGTACGATCCAGTTGCGCACAATACATGGAGACAGAAGCTTGAGGAGCAAACAGGAATAACTGGGAAACCACTACAGTGGATCAAACAATACTTAACAGGAAGGAAGCGACTTGTTATTGTTCGGGAGGTTTCGGAATGGGCAAGTGTGACAAGTAGGCTGTTACAAGGGTCAGTACAGAAACCTGTACTATTTCTTGAGTACGTGGACGCCATGATACAATAAATAGTCTTAAGTTTCTCTGTTCGTAGATGATCTGAAACTAATGAGGAGAATGCAAACAGAAAAAGATCAAGACTCAAAGTGGATTTGGACAAGACTCAGGATTTAGTTGACAAGTGATTACTAGAATTTACTCCTAGAAAATGCCAAGTTATGAAAATCTTGGAAGTGTGAAGATTATGGGAAACAGAGTTCAGGATTGGTGAATAAAGACTAAAAATATTCGTAAAAGAAACGTATTTTGGGGTGAAATTAATTCCGAACATACAACCTGAGGAATACGTCAACCGAACAGCTACTCTTTCAACGCGAAACATGCAAATTTAAGGGTAGCCTTCAGAAAACTGAACAAGGAATCATTCATGACACTGAACGTGATGAATATAGAGTACAGAGGGACCAGGGGTAACATACCACGTTGATAATATTGAGAGGAATTATCAGTTTCGAGAGGGTAAGTCTGTTCGAGATTCGGGTCTCGAGTAAACAAAGGCACAGCTGAAAGTTAAAAATAGAGAAGAGTCACTGGGAGGTTAAGAAATACTTCTTTAGACTTAGAGTGGCCAGAAAGTGGAACGACTGAAACACTGAAGTGAAACAAGTATGGTTTATATATATATATATATATATATATATATATATATATATATATATATATATATATATATATATATATATATATATATATATATTCGTGCCGATTAGGTAAAACTGGTCAATTAGCAAGAACTCATCTAAAATTAAGTCCTTTCTAAAATTTTTCTTATACGTTTAAAGATATATTTTTTCATTTATGTTAATGTAAGAATTTATAATTTTGTACCAAGAGAAACTTTGAAAACCTACCTAACCTTATTACAACAAGCGCAATTTAATTTAGCCTAACCCAACTAAATATATTTTAGATACGTTAACATAAATTTAATAATAAACAAACACAATGAAATATATTTTTTCGTTATGTTCAGAATGATTTTGGCGAAATTATTGCATACACAAATTTTAACTTGTGTTATATGGCAAGGTGAGCGTTGCTATTTAAGCCAAAATCGCAAGTTTTACTAATCGGCACGACATATATATATATATATATATATATATATATATATATATATATATATATATATATATATATATATATATATATATATATATATATATATATATATTTATGTCGTCCGATTAGGTAAAACTTCGATTTTGCTTAAATAGAAACGCTCACCTTGCCATATAAGACAAGTGAAAATTTGTGTATGCAATAATTTCGCGAAAATCATTCTGAACACAACGAAAAAGATATATTTCATTGTGTTTGTTTATTATAAAATTATTGTAAACTTATCTAAAATATATTTAGTTGGGTTAGGCTAAATTAAATTGCGCTTGTTATAATAAGGTTAGGTAAGTTTTCTAAGATTCTTTTGGTGCAAAATAATAAATTTTTACATTACCATTAATGAAAAAAATATATCTTTAAACGTATAAGAGAACATTTTAGAAAGGACTTAATTTTAAATGAGTTCTTGCTAATTGACCAGTTTTACCTAATCGGCACGATATATCATATATATATATATATATATATATATATATATATATATATATATATATATATATATATATATATATATATATATATATATATATATTATATATATATATATATATATGTATATTAATATATATATATATATATATATATATATATATATATATATATATATATATATATATATATATATATATATATATATATATATATTATATATATATATATATATATATTTGATATATATTTTATATTATATATATATATATATATATATATATATATATATATATATATATATATATATATATATATATATATATATATATATATATATATATATATATATATATATATATATATATATATATATGCTTTAGAGAAATTACTTTAATCCCTACTGCATGATTAAAGAAATTGTGACTTGTGGTGAACAGATAACACGCAGTCTTGATGACCCTCGTGTAATCCATATACTTTAAATCCCATTAACCAGCGAACATATATATTCACTGCAAGGTGAGTGTATATACTAAAAGTTCTATTTAATTTCTATTTAGTGGATTAAAGTATTCTTTACAAATGGTGAACTGGTTAAATGTAGTCTTAATGACTCTTTAAGAAGTCGATAGTCCTTCAACACAATTAATCAACTAATCAATGAGTAAGATTTAACCAACACCGTACTAAGTATGGCCTGTTGTACAGTGCTACCGCGATATCAAGGAAACTCTATGTATTAAAAGAGAAATAAATAACACATCGAATTATATTTCAGCTGTTAGGGCAAGGAGAGGGATCTGTTACACTGACTGATATCCAGAGCTGCAAGGAGCAAAAAGAGGTCAGAAAGAGTGATAAATTGCTGGTGTTCATACACTGTAATAGACCTAACTTATTCTTGAGGTTGGAGCAGGGGTCTCCGACCTATTTCTACCCGCACTCACTTTTGATATTTGAACCCGCACCAAACACGTTTCAGGCAGCAGTACTGTATATTCGAAAGTGTTGGATAAATCAAACAAGTCAAACAGACGGGTATCCTTAATTGTTCAATTTACTAAAAGAAATTGTTCACTGACAAAGCTATTCTTTCTCCAAATATGAATATATTTTATTTTCATTTTGCACGAATCTCAGACAATTTGCCCGAAATCCACAATCCATCCCCTTCGTCTCCCCCACCACGTGTGCGATTTAAAGGGAAGGATTACACACACATTTTCAAGGATAGATTACCACGCAGATAGAAGGAAAGGATTACTAACCAAATTCCAGGAAATGTTAACCACACAAGTTAAAGAGAAGAATTACCAAACAGCTTGATGGGAAAGATTACCACACAGTTTAAAGACGGATCACTAAATAACTTGAGGGAATGAATTGCCACACAGCTTGAAGGGAGGCATTACCCCACAACCTCTTTGAAGGAATTACCACACAAGTTAAAGGAAAATATAACACGAGAGAGGATCCTCAGGGATCACCTGCAGGAAAGTCTACCTGGCTCTGCTTGAGACGTGGAATTGCTCATTATTTCTTCAACAATGGGAACTTTCCAACTGGTTACTACGTTTATTGCTATATATTCGCTTAAAGAGAGAGGAGCACTGATGCAATGAATCTAGGAACTTAGGATTCCCTAAAGAGTTCCCAGTGGAGAGAAGATGATTGTGAGCAGCTCCACGTCACTCAGAATGAGGTAGATTTTGATGCAGATGACCCTATCCTCCCATCCAGAAGGATGGTAATTTTTCCATTTAAATAAATTGGAAATCCATCCTCCAAACTGTGTGGTATCCTTGCCTTAAGCTGTATCGTTATCATTTCGCTCACTTTAAATAGCTCTACTTCACGTTAAGTTCTTTTATAATTCCTTTCTTTGATTTGAAGGGTAATTCTAACTTCAAGGTGAAATTAAGACACATGTGCAACATCTGGGTATCTTTATTGTAGACGTTTCTCCATCCAGTAGCTTTATCAATACAAATTCTAGGACATAATTGGAGAGAGTAGAATTATATACAGAGGGTCCAGAACCTCCACGACTACGGTGCTCTTCACACCAACTCCAAGGCCGAGGGACTGATTACCTCATCCTCTGTATATAATTCTACTATCTCCAATTATGTCCTAGAATTTGTATTGATAAAGCCACCGGATGGCGAAACGTCTACAATAAAGATACCCAGATGTTGCACATGTGTCTTAATTTCACCTTGTCGGTATTGTATACCATTCTTGTAGAACTTCAAGGTGTTATAATCATTCCTATAAGCTCTGTGGAAGCCCTTCCTTTAATCTGCATAGCAATCCTTCCTTCAAAATATGTGTTAAGCTCTTCAGTCGATGTGTTTACTAAACCGACCTTCACTGGGGAGGCAATTTTTCTTAAGGTCTGCATAACAATCCTTCTTTCAACCTGTTTCATAATTCCTTCCTTCAGTCTGTTTGGCAATTCTTTCTTTAATTTGTGTAACAATCCTTCGTCAAAGTGAGTAGTAAACCTTTCTTTATTCTGTTGGGTAATCTTTCCTTTAATGTTACGTTAGGTAATCCCTTCCAACAGCATGTGTGGAAGTCACTTCTTTTACTGTGAGTAGTAATCTCTTCCAACAGTGGTAATTCCTTCGTCAAGGCTGTGTAAAATCAGTCGTCGTTGCGGGAGACGAGATGTTAATGTGTTAGGTGGTAAATAGTGGGCCAGCAGGTGCTACCTTGTTCTTCCCTCCAGCTCACAAAATACCTCACTGATCTGGAACATCTCACATCTCCCACAACACACTAGATACCTCACAGATCTCCCCACAACATACAAGGAACATCTTATATCTCCCCACAACATACAAGGAACATCTTATATCTCCCCACAACATACAAGGAACATCTTATATCTCCCCACAACATACAAGGAACATCTTATATCTCCCCACAACATACAAGGAACATCTTATATCTTCCCGCACCACAAAATACACCTCATAGATCTCCCTACAACTGAAAATTTTCATTATTTCCTCTTGACGTAACACATATAGCCCACGAGACTTAGGGTTCTACCATTACGTCTAATGATCGAAATATATTTTTTTTTTTTTCAGTAATAACATTTAAATTAATTATTGAAGGAATAATATCATTTATATATTAATGATCGTATAAGAACAAGTAAATACACCTTTCTCACGAGTCTGATGATATTTATCCAAAGAATTTGAACCAATCTTTCGTCAGTCAAACCTGGTTACCTCCGATTTTCCAGGCGTTCCATGGCTTCTACAGGTTTTGATTATTACTATTATTATTATTATTATAATCAAGGGGGAGCGCTAAACCCGTAAAGATTATACAGCGCCTGTAGGGGGCGGGGGAGGATTAAAGATATTCAGGCTCAATTCAGGGAACTGGAGCACATATCCACCCCTGGATCAAGAGCCCCTTACCAGCGTCAAGGAACCTCAATTCAGGGGTACACGTTTAGAGCTTTGATGATGATGATGATGATGATAATAATAATAATAATAATAATAATAATAATAATAATAATAATAGTTATGATTTTGCCCAGATAAATTCAATTCTTTGAAGAAAGGTATAATATATGAGGATATATGTGTACGAGTGTATGAACCTATAAAAGAGAAGCAGACTGCTGAAGAGTCTCAGGTTTATGACTTAATATACAGAGGACTTGCTGTCTTCTAGTTCCTTTTCTCCATGTTGGAATGATTGCATCATTCACCAGTTTTTTTATTGGACGTGCACGCGCGCGTGGGAGCGTATGTGTGCACGCGCGTGTGTGTGTGCATATTAGTTACAATTTGTCAAAGGCACTTGCCGATAGATACTTGGTCTGCTGTGTGGTGTGTAGTCACTTATTTTCAGCTCTTGTTCCAGTTTTCCATCTCTCTCGAATAATCTGTCCCTGTCTATCTTATCACTCCTAGTCCTTCCTTCCTCTTACGTTATCATGTTTAGTTATTTTAATCCCTCTTCATATGACATACTCTGTGTCTCCGAGACTAGTCTCGTTGCAAATTTCTGCACTTTTTCCAATTTCGTGACATGTTTGACCAGGATTTCATACTGGAATTGCATGCTGCAATACGGGCAAGACGAACACCGGATACAATTTCGTGGATTGCTTCTTAGATTTATGAAAGCGAGTATTAAGTTTGCCAGACGCGCATTTCTTGCAGCAATTATTCGCTTGAATAATTGTCTTAAACCTCTCTTTACTCTCCATATTCTCCTTCCTTCGAATATCACTGTAAAAACCTTTTGTATGACAACTTTTCTTTCCTTTACCTCCCTCTTGACCTTGTCATTCCACCAATCACTCCTCTGCCCTCCTACCCCCTCCCCTCCTATGCTCAAGACGTCTGCCAAACACTAATTAAAATTGTCCCTATTTCTCCTCTACCCCGTCCTCGTTACCTGTACTATCGCTAGCCCAACTTTCTCCCTACAGTCTTATACTAACATCTTTAATTTATTAACTTTCACTTCTCTCTTTATTTACTTCTTATTCATACTATAGCTAATTATCTGATAAATGTCTCCCTTCTAAAAGTCTACCCATCATCCTATAATCTATATACTCCAACAAATTGCTATTATCTCTCTTTTTTAAAATACGTATTACCTATTACCAAACCTATTTCTGCACATATCGTAATTAATGAGCCCCACTTTAACATTTAGACCTTGCACTCCAGACTTACCTACTACGCCCTCTACAACAGCTTCTCCTAATTTAGCATTTAGGTCCCCCATAACAATTATTTTCCCCTGGTTTAAAAACCTCCCTCTTTTCCCCAGGTACGCAAACACTATTACCTACTAACATCTCACCCTCATTTTCCACAAAATTGATCATTTAATATTACCACTATTCCACAATTTGTTTTAATTCTTTCAGATACAATCTCATTTACTCTTCCCAACAGAAATTTTCCAACCACTTTTAGAATATCACTCTTAATTTATTGCTGAGCTCTTCACAGACTTCCTAAACATTCTTAGTGAGCTTTCCGCCTTCCTTCCTTCAGCATGATTACTTTCCTACTATATGCGGCTATAGTTACTTTGTGTCGCTTTTGGCTTTCAATGCTGTTATTCTTAAATCCTCAATACATGCGTATTCGTTTCTGGTTCTTCTGTTCAATTCATAGTTTATCAGTATTTTTTTAAATTTTATATTGGTTCCATGCCTAGCAAATTTACTGTAGATTCAGTCTTTTTTCACCTCTGGGCTCACACTGTTCTTTCCGTTGCATCTTTTACTCCTTAGAATGAATTTCTTCACTGCCTCCAGGCATTTTCTAGCCACATACTCCATCCTCTCGCTGTCTTCCCTTCTAGTTTTCTTTTCCATTGTTCCTCACTCAGGAGCTACCTCATGCCTATGTAGTCTCCTTTTTTGGAAGTTTGGCTTCTTTCATCATTTCCGTGCTGCTTCTCTCCCTGAGTTTACTTCTACGGAGAATTCGAAACTCAGGACTATGTGGTCACTAGCACCGAGAGGCCTTTGATATTCGATTACCTCCCCTACGTCAGAATTGCTTAAGATGAATACTAGGTTCAGCCTTGCTTGTTCATCCAGTCCTCTGTCTGTCTGTCTATCTGTCTCTCTCTCTCTCTCCATGATGGGGCATGAAGTTGGCTATTGCCACTCTCACCATCTTAGCTCTCTGATCCTCCGTGTGGCTCTGGCTCTCCCAGTCAGTTTCCTTGTGTTGAAAGTCACTCATGATTAGCAGGTCTGTCCTGCTCATGTGGTCTCTTCAGGCCACCTTAGCTAGTGTATCCACCACCATTGTTCTGTTGTTTTCATCATATTTTTGCATTATTCTTTAGCTGTTTTTACATCGCTATCACCACCTTGGGACCCCTGGTCTCGAGTAGGCCTTCTGTGTAGTCATTTGCTTTCCCTGTCTTTATTCTTCTCATCTTCTCAGAACTCCACTAGTTTGATTAGCAGTGCTTTTCCTCAACTTCCTCTCTTTCCTCTGTCTTTTCTCATGACTTGCTGTTCAACCAGAAATGCTGCATTTGTCATCTCTGTAAGCTACGTCTCAGTGAGAGCTATAATGTCTGGGGATGCCTCCACTATTTGTTAGTTCCATTCATTATTTTCGTTTATTAATCCATCTGCATTTGTGTCCCATACTTTCAGCTTCCTTTCTGTTCCAGTGGTCCCGTTCTTGGGCTCCTGAATCCCTGGCCGTTGCATATGGGTCAGCAAGGTGGGAAAGGGTGATGTGGGTTGGGGTACGATTACAGGGTGGATTTCCTAGCCTCCCCATCCAATAGTGGTGGATGGGGAGGCTAGGAGGAAAATGATGTTGGGGTATGGGGATTGATTTAGGGGTAGTTGTCAGTAACGTCAGAGCATTGGGATGGGTAAGGACTGTGGATGTAGAAAGGAGGGTCGGGATATGGCTTGCTTCGGTATATTGTATTTGAGTGGGAGTCGGAGCAAGGGCTTGAGAGGGTTGGGTCTGTGTATGGGTGGGCAAAACGCTAATCCGGAAGCTGAGCTTTCACACTTCTCTCTCCATTCAGCCTCTGGTATTTTTCTATCTTAACAGTGGTTTCCATTGCATGATCCGGTCGTTTGCTATTTCTTTAAAGATGGCCAATTTGACTAAGTGCATGTTTTCACCTCATGTACTTTCATGTCTTTGAAAATTTGTCATCTGGGTCAGTGCAGCCTTCCCACAAGATTGATGATAGTTTGAATCTTGCTCCTCCACCAAACTTCTTTTTTCATTATGAGTCCTTCCTTCAGCTTCCTGGAGCACATGGATAATATAATCAGTGACCTCTATTTCTCCTCCTTCCTCTTTCTTTCCCTTCAGATATCGGTGTCTGTTTTGAGCAGTTAATTTGCTGTTTCCCTTATGAACAACTGCAACTCTCAGTTGACTAAGAAAATTTCCAAAAAGATCTTGTTTGTCCCCATCTTCTCTTCTTTATGGGCACTCACCTTCTATGACTATTTCAGTTACCATCTCACATCCCCTTCCTATCATCTCCTCTGGTTCCTTCCTCAGCACCGTCAGATCTTCTACCAGGCTTTGTACCTTTGCCTTAGAAACCGTTGTCTTCTCCAGTTACATGCTTTCTGAAGATATCATCTGCACCTTCTCGTCCATCTTTCTTGAGAAATCAGCCAACCTTTACCCAACAATTTTTTCGGGTTCCCATTTCTATGTTCCTCCACGTTAGTATTTGGGTGCAATAACTTCCTCAGACTGCGGCTTACTGGTGGTGGAAACTCTAGTCATGCCTTTGAGTATAGACAACTTTGTACAGATCAGTTGAGTTGAGATAGGGAGAGTATGAGTGCGTGTGCGTGTGTGTGTGTGTGTGAGTGTGTGTGTGTGTGTGTGTGTTCGTTTACCGCTCATGAGTAGGGAAGAGTGCACAGTTGTATTCGCAGTTGTATTCTGGGGAGCAGTGTTAGTGTAATACGAGTGACAGGAAAAATACAGAAAAAACCCTACATCACTTTATTCGCATGTGGGACAATTATGATCTCTCGGCGATCGAGACATGTCAAGAAATCTGATATCCAGTAATGAATTCTGTTGCAGTGTTAAGCAAGTAGGGAAATTATGCTGAGGTCGACGATTTAGGGCCGCACCAAGGGGCGAAGCTGCTACAGGGAGTTAGATTGCTTTAAAACCTGACGCAGACAACTCGTGCTTCACGCTAGAAGAACAAACAAAGACACTGATTCGCGCGTTTCTGGGTATCAGCCATTCTTAACATTCGCGGTAGAACGATTACAGTGAAGTGTACTTACCTTCCTGTTTTGATATTACTGTGAAAGGATAAATATTGAAGGACAGTGTAGTGTAACACTGTGTATTGAGAACATTCTTCGTAGAGAAACAGTCCCACCGAGACACTACTTCTTCAATCTTCAATCAAGACAGCGGATAACGGGGGTGACACTTAAGGGTTCGATACATATACCCAGGTAAGTCTATTTAGGCATGTACTTAGTTCAATTAGCTGCGCAGCGGATAACTAAGGCATTCCCTAAATAGATTAACCAAAACACCTCGTAATATGTGGGCCATTGAGCCTAAAAATGTAAGTTGAGTCAGCATTCAGTTACTGAATGATATACTGACATAACACTAATTAGGGGCAATTATTCAAACACTTACGTTTCCCTCATCAGCTACAGGCTGTAGAATAGCTGTTCACGTCGGAGGAGTCGTCTGGTTGTAGCTGCAGAACGGCTGAGACAGCAACAAAGCTCAGAATCTTTATTCCTGTAACATATATATATATATATATATATATATATATATATATATATATATATATATATATATATATATATATATATATAGCATATTCTACAGAATTTGCTACATATAGCCTGGTTATTAGTCTTGACTTTGTTTCCATATACAGTGGTACCCCGGTTTTCGTCAATAATTCGTTCCAGAATGCTGTTCGAGTGCCGTTACCGAACGAATTTGTTCCCATAAGGACAAATGTAAATTAGATTAGTCCGTTTCAGACCCGCAAAAATACACTTACATAATTGATCGAGTTGGGAGCAGTACGAAATCCGGAGTACCACTGTAATCTGATTAATACCACTGTCGGGGTATATACACCGAAAGATTTGTCTCCAGGTAAGTATTCATTGATAGTTTATTTTAATTACCAATTTAGGGATTACAACATTCTCAATTTTGTGCTTGTGACATGAGGCTAAATGATCCACTTAAAATGTAATAAAAGGTTAAATATAAACATCTTCAAAATGTGGTAATCTTCAATCTCGTTAATATAATTTTTTTTTTGGTCGTTTGAAGCCTCATTCCCTCGATTATTTTTGACTTGCAGTTTTCATCCAAGCCGGTGACTTTACAACAGTTTAAGACGGGCCGAAGTTTCGTTCAGGTTTCATGTGCAATTTGTGAGTTTTTGGTTTGTTCCAGCGATGGTATTGTGACATTCTTCGATACCACCAAGTTTCAAAGATGAAATATAAATAAATTTATGTCCGAGCATCTAGAAAATAACTCACGGTGTTTATGCAATAATTAGCTGAAAGGAACACGCATATTCGTTGTCTAAACCTCGTTATCCTAGTAACCCTTGCCTTACCATGTAGTTTCTCTTGGTGGTCCCATTAGCGTGTGGAGGAGTACATGTGTTGCCTTCGGGGTCATGATACCCCCCACGACCCCTGGACATCACTCCTGGCTGAGTCTGTGCCTGGCTGAGTCTGTGCCTGGCTGAGTCTGTGCCTGACTGAGTCTGTACCTGGCTGAGTCTATGCCTGGCCGAGTCTGTGCCTGGCTGAGTCTGTGCCTGACTGAGTTTGTGCCTGGCTGAGTCTGTGCCTGACTGAGTTTGTGCCTGGCTGAGGCTGTGCCTGGCTGAGTCTGTGCCTGGCTGAGTCTGTGCATGGCTGAGTTGGCTCGTGGGTAATCCTGTGCGTCTTTCTCTACTTCATTCCTACGAATACTTTTCTCTTTCCTTTCTCGAAAACAAATCAGTGAACATGTATTGTAGTCTCCACTGCCACTGTTTGTACCTAACCTTGTGATCCACCTCCGACTATCTCCAAGGAACCAAATTGCATGATTATTCTCTTTTCCCATTGACACTGCAGAAGGACGGAGGGGAAAGAGGAGGAGAGGGAGATGAGGGAGGAAGATAAGTAAGAGGACAAAAAAGAAGGAATATGAAAGAATGAAGACGAGAAGGCTGAAGAATAAGTGGCAAAATTCAACAAATTATGCCACATTTATCGTCCAAAGTTGTTACATCTTGGATGATGGCACCCTAGCTGGCACTACACAATCTCTCCTAGGAGACATCAGGAAAATTAAAGATATGGTAGAGAGCCTGGGCCTATCTTTAAACCCCACCAAATGTGAGATAGTTTCCACCAATCCACAGATGATCCAGGACATTAGGGCTGTTTTACCAGGGGCACGAGCCATTGATCCAGCCAACAGCACTCTCCTTGGTGCTCCTTTTGGGCCCAATGTCATCGATCTGGTCCTGGAAAAAAAAATCTCAGACCTCAGGACGATGGAAGGTAGGATGAAAGACATCGATACACATGATGCCTTCTACCTACTCACCAGGTGCCTGTCAATCCCAAAACTTACATACTTCCTGAGATGCTCCCCAGCCTTCAGCAGCCCGAAACTCAAGGAATATGACTCTCTCCTCAAGACCATGCTAGAGAGTGTATTGAATCTTTCCCTCGAAGATGGACAGTGGTTGCAAGCCTCACTTCCAGTCAGTCTTGGGGGGCTGGGAGTACGCAAATCCTCCCAGATTGCCCTACCAGCTTTCTTATCCTCTTCCATAGCATCAAATGAGCTAATAAAACAAATTCTTCCTGACAACCTCAGTGATTCAGCAGGAATACAGGACCCTAGCTACACCAGTGCCATCACTGAATGGAAGACTCTTGCTGCTCCAACACCAAAACCTAGTGAAGAACTGGCCTACAAACAGTCAAGCTGGGACGGCCCCATCGCTGAAAAGATACTTGCCAATATGCTTAGGGCCGTAACATCAGACAGGGAGACTGCCCGTCTCCTAGCTGTGAGTGCACATCACTCTGGGGACTTCCTCCAAACAGTTCCCATTTCGGGCATGGGAACACGCCTCGACCCTAAGACCCTTCGTATTGCAGTGGCTCTGCGCCTTGCTGCCCCTATTCACACGGAATATACGTGTATTTGCAGCGATGCGCAAGCCGACCAATATGGTCTACATGGTCTTAACTGTTCTAAAACCAAGGGTTGGCATGCAAGACACAATGAGGTCAATGATATCATAAAGAGAACCCTTGCTACAGCTGGATACCCAGCCGAGAGAGAGCCTCGATCACTAGCAGCCAACAACGCCCACAACCCAGCAAACCGCCCCGACGGGATCACCATCTATCCTTGGAAGAATGGAAAGCTCTTAGCATGGGATTATACCTGTGTGTCGACATTGGCTGACACCTACATCCATCACAGTGTTGGGCGACAGGGAGGAGCTGCTGACCACAGGGAGGAGTACAAGATCGGCAAGTACAGGGACATAAGCCAACAGTATCAATTTGTCCCAGTGGGATCAGAGACTTTGGGAGCGTGGGGAAAAAATGCAACATGTTTCCTTAAGGAATTGGGTTCCAGACTCATCGACACCACCAGGGACCCAAGGGCAGCCACCTTCATGTTCCAGCGTCTCAGCGTGGCCATCCAGAGGGGAAACGCATGCTGCATACTTGGCTCGCGTCCGGCTTCGGGGGAGCTGGAGGAGATTCATAATCTTTGATATATTGTACCATTTCATTCATGTTCATGTTTTCCATTGATGTATTCTGTTTATTAATAAAGCATTCCAAATATATATATATATATATATATATATATATATATATATATATATATATATATATATATATATATATATATATATATATATATATATATATATATATATATATATATATATATATATATATATATATATATATATATATATATATATACATATATATATACATATATATATATATATATATATATATATATATATATATATATATATATATATATATATATATATATATATATATATATATATATATATGTGTATATATGGAGATACCACCTCTAGTTCCAAATGGGAAGCCTCTGCTTCAAAGAACAGAATATGCAAACTTCAGAGAAAAATCTGAGTTTTTTTCCCCGAGCTGGTTTGTTCCCAACCACTCCTGTATTTGTTAAAGGATTTTTTGAAACTTCACGTTAAAAGATACATTGGGAATGAGAACAACTTTCCCGACATCACAGTAGCTGTAAATAACAAAAAATTTTTGCTCCAGCCGGTGGGTCGATCTGGATGACAACACCGACTCTCTGGAAAATGAAACTGGTCACTCTAGGGTCCTTGATTTTCTTGATGAGTTTGCACATAACTCTTTCAGAACTTTGAGTGTACACTTGTTCAGTACTCCCAGGGTTTCCCTGAAATCGGTGGCGCCATCCACCTCAGCTTCAGAATGGCATATGTAGGTGCCGGCCATTGTAGTTGCAGAGATGTAGCCCATGTAATCATCTTAACAGCTTTCCAGAGTAGCAAATGATCCTCCATTCTGGTGTTTGTGGCTGTCAACGGAGCTGAGAGCCTGAGCTTCACGCTCTGACGGTAATGGACTGTGGTGAGATTTCGCTTGATAATTTCATTGATACCGTTGTCCTTTGTGAATGGCATGCTTTCCTTCTGACGTATAGTTTATATATGTTTATATATATATATATATATATATATATATATATATATACCTGAGAGGTTCCGGGGTCAACGCCCCCGCAACACGGTCTGTGACCAGGCATATATATATATATATATATATATATATATATATATATATATATATATATATATATATATATATATATATATATATATATATATATATATATATGTCGTGCCGAATAGGTAAAACTTGCAATTTTGGCTTAAATAGCAACGCTCTTTTTGCCGAATAAGGCAAGCGAAAATTTGTGTATGCAATAATTTCACAAAAATCATACCGAACCTAATGAAAAAAATATATTTCATGATGTTTGTTTAAATTATTGTAAATTTATGTAAAATATATTTAGTTGGATTAAGCTAAATTAAATTGAGCTTTTTATAATAAGGCTAGGAAAGTTTTCTAAGGTTCTTTTGGTACAAAATTATTAACTTTACATAAACATAAATGAAAAATAATCTTTAAACGAATAAGAGAAAATTTTAGAAAGACCTTAATTTTAAATGAGTTCTTGCTAATTGACCAGTTTTACCTATTCGGCAAGACATATATATATATATTACACACACACACAAACACACATACTGCAGCCCCCGTGACTTGTACATCGGATGTTAATTCTTGCAGAGACTCCCTCAGTTAACTTATCGCCAGCAACAACTATGTATGATTCCCGCCTCCACTACTATTCCACATCCTGACAACTCTATGACTGAAGAAATACTTCCTAACATCCCTTTGACTCATCTGAGTCTTCAATTTTCAATTATGACCCTTCGTTTCAGTGTCCCATCTCTGGAACATCCTGTCGGTCCATCTTGTCAATTCCTCGCAGTATTTTATATGTCGTTTTCATGTCTCCCCTAATCTTCATGTGATCCAGTGTCGCCAGGCCGATTTCCCTTAACCTTTCTTCGTAGGACATTACCCATAGCTCCGGAACTAGACTTGTTGCAAACCTTTGCACTTTCTCTAATTTCTTGACGTACTTGAATAGGTGTGCGTTCCGAACTGGTGCTGCATACTCCAATATGGGACTGACGTACACGGTGTACATAGTGTTGAATGATTTCTTAACGAGGTGTCGGAACTCTAGTCTTAGGTTTGCCAGACACCCACATGATACAGAAGTAATCTGGTTGATGTGCTCCTCAGGAGATGTGCTCGGTATTATATTCACACCAAGATCCTTTTCCTTAAGTGAGGTTTGCAGTCTTTCGCCTCCTAGCCTATACTCTATCTGCGGTCTTCTTTGCCTTTCCCTGATCTTCATGACTATGCGTTTGGTGAGGTTAAATTCCAGGAGCCAGTTTCGGGACCAGGCTTGCAGCCTGTCTAGTCCCTTGTAGTCCTGCCTTATCCTCGTTCGATTTAATTCTCCTCATTATCATCATCTGCAAAGAGGGATACTCCTGAATCTATTCCTTCCGTCATGTCATTCACATATACCAAAAATAGCACTGGTCTTAGGACTGACCCCTGTGGAACCCCGCTCGTCACAGGCGCCCACTATGACACCTCATCACTTACCATGACTCGTTGTTGCCTCCCTGACAGGTATTCTCTGATCCAGTGAAGTGCCTTTCTTGTTATGAATGTCTGATCCTCTAGCTTTTGCACTAATCTCTTGTGAGGAACTGTGTCGAAGGCCTTCTTGCAGTCCAAGAAAATTAATTCTACCCACCCCTCTCTCTCATGTCTTACTTCTATTACCTTGTCATAAATCTCCAGTAGGTTTGTGACACAGGATTTCTCTTCCTCGAAACCGTGCTAGTTGTCATTTATAAGCTTGTTCCTTTCTAGGTGCTCCACCACTCTCCTCCTGATACTCTTCCCCATGACTTTGCATACTATACACGTCAGTGACACTGGTCATTAGTTTAATCCCTCGTGTGTGTCTTTCTTAAAAAATTGGACTACATTTGCTGTCTTCCATACCACAGGTAGTTGCCCAGTTTCAATAGATATGTTAAAGATTGTTGTTAGTGGTACACACAGCATCTCTGCTCCCTCTCTAAGGACCCACGGAGAGATTTCCGGTCCCATCGCCTTTGAGGTATCAAGTTCATGTAGCAGCTTCTTTACCTCCTCCTCGGTTGTGAGTACAGTGGACCCCCGAGTAACGAGCAAAATTAATTCCAGAAGCCTGCTCAAGTGCCTTTACCGAACGAATTTACTCCCTTAAGAAATAATATCAAGTAGGTTAGTCCATTTCAGACCCCCAAAAATACACTTACAAAAGCACTTACAATATTATACTTACATAATTATACGATTTCCGGGGTGCTCGTTACTCGGGGGTCCACTGTAATTCGTCCAGCACTTGTTGGTATATCCCTTGTTGGTGTGCCCCCCTATTCCGACTTCCCTGAGTCCTTTCTGTCCCCACTGTAAATACTTGTTTAAATCTCATGTTGAGCTCCTCACATACTTTGTGAACTCCCCACCTTCCTTTCTCAACCTGATTACGTGGTCCTTGACTGTTGTTTTCCTCCTGATGTTGCTATACAACTGTTTCGGGTCAGATGCTATGTCGTTTTCGTATTGTCGCTGGGCCTCCCTCCTTATCTATGCATACTCGTTTCTGGCTCTACGACTAATTTCTTTATTTTCCTGGGTCCTTTGTCTTCTATATTTTTTCCATTCTCTAGCACAATTCATTTTTGCCTCCCTACACCTTTGGGTGAACCAAGTGTTCGTTCTGGTCCTCATAAATTTTCTGTTGCCTTTGGAAACAAACCTCTTCTCTGCCTCCTTGCATTTTGTTGTCACGTTGTCCATTTCGTTTACTGATTTTCCTACTGATTTTCTTTCTCACTGAACCTCTTGCAGGAAGTTCCTCATGCCTGTGTGGTCCCCCTTTTTGTAGTTTGGCTTTTCCTATGCTACTCCTGTTACCCTCTTCACTTGTAATTCAACTATGTATTCAAAGCTCAGAAGCATGTGATCACTAGAACAGAGGGGCCTTTTGTATGTGATGTCCTCGATGTCCGAATTACTCAAGGTGAATACGAGGTCCAGTCTTGCTGGTTCATCTTTGCCTCTCTCTCTCTGGTAGTGTCCCTAACATGTTGATGCATGAGTTTTTCCAGTACCACATCCATCATCTTGGCTCTCCATGTGTTGAGACCCCATGTGTTTCCAGGTTTTCACAGCCACTCTCCTTGTGATTGAAATCGGCCATAACTAGTAACTTTGCTCTACTCGTGTGAGCTCTTCTGGCCACCTCAGCTAGTGTGTCCACCATTGCTCTGTTGCTCTCTTCATATTCTTCTCTTGGCCTCCTGCAGTTCTGTGGTGGGTTGTACATCACTGCAATGTGTGTGTTCGTCTGTGTGTATGTGTGTATATATATATATGTGTGTATATATATATATATATATATATATATATATATATATATATATATATATATATATATATATATATATATATATATATATATATATATATATATATATTATATGTGTGTGTGTGTGTGTGTGTGTTATGTTATATTTTGGAATAATTTTCTTCAGTTAATATACATATATATTGATATATTCTTACGCAGAAAAGTAAAAAGACGAAAAATAATTTTCGGTTGTGTATTAACAAGAAAATCATCCAGGCGAATTTAATTTACGTTTTATTTCTCGATAAAAGTTGGGTAATGCAGAGGGCTGAGGTGAGTTTAAAAGCGCGACCAACTCTGCGCTATATATCAAGATTTCACTTATGTTCGACGTGTTAAGTATTTATGGAGTTCTGAGAACGTGCTTAACACATTAAATTTCTTCCTACACTAAAGATACGTAGAATACAAGAGAATACATTCTACAGCGTTTCGCGAGTTTATCTGTGTTGTGTAAACGATGCAGCCGCCTTTTTTTTTTATTAATCCATAAGAAAAATGACAAGAAAGGGGAAGAAAAGGAAATAAATAGGATAGAACAGTGATAGAACGGGTTGTATATAAGAATAAAAATAATATTTAACTGCATGTAAGCAATCGTAATAGCAGTAGGGATGACACTTTATTTTCTACCTCGAGAGTAAACATGTCTGTTTTTGTATAATATATTTATAATGACTAATTTGAAATGATTGGTTAAGTAAGATAAGGTATGAACTTTGAGTCTTCATATAAATATCGTAACAAGATTATAATTACAAACTATTTAAGGATCAATCTAAATCGAGCGTTTAATGGAAGCCTTATCAGGTTCCCACAAAAATTATATCTCTTGGCTAATAGGACACGTAATTTTATGAAGTAAATTAAAAGCAAAGGACGCCTGTAAAAATATTTATTAGCAGGATCAACAAACAGTTATATTCTAGCACACAGCAATTACATTCCAGCACACAGGAGCTGAGAAATTAGACCATGTGCAATACATAGGTATCTTTATGTGACATATCGCGAACCAGTGGTTTCCAGAGGTAATAGTGTGGGTGGGGTTTCCAGAGGTAATAGTGTGGGAGGGGTTTCCAGAGGTAATAGTGTGGGAGGAGTTTCCAGAGGTAATAGTGTGGGAGGGGTTTCCAGAGGTAATAGTGTGGGAGGGGTTTCCAGAGGTAATAGTGTGGGAGGGGTTTCCAGAGGTAATAGTGTGGGAGGGGTTTCCAGAGGTAATATATGATATGATATATGACGAGAAAGTAACGAGTCCCTCATAGGACTCGTTACTAGTGAGTGAAAGATTAGGTAATGAGTTCCACATCCTAGAAGTCAATATTCAATATTTTAATCTTGATGAATCTTAGACAGAGGCAAGAGGAGTTACTCTTACATAATGGAGTCAAATAAAGCTCAGTAGTTGAAAGCATCGTCACCGCAGGTGTGCAGAACCCATTTAGATAATGGTATACCATGCCATTATTGTAATGACATTTGTCGGACACAGCCACACTATACAATCTGGAAGAATTAAACACATGTGCAACATCTGGATATCTTTATTTGTAGACGTTTCGCTAACCATTGGCTTTATCAATACAAGGACATAATGTGAAGAATGTTCAATTATATACACCGTAGTATTGAAGGAATCCCGTCTACTAGATGACATTGCCTTAGTGTGCTGCTCGTCCCTCACCTGACGCTGGTAAATAAACGTCAAGTTTCATGCCTGTGTTTCAGATTCTTCAAGACTACGGTGCTCTTCACCAACTCCAACACTGAGGGACTGATTACCTCATATTTTGTATATAATTCTACATTCTTCACATTATTTGTATTGTATTATAAAGCCACGGGTTGGCGAAACGTCTGCATATAAAAATACCCTTATGTTGCACATGTGTCTAATTCTACATTATGTCGGTATTGTATACGATTCAAACACAACTATACAATCTTGTATAAGAGGATGTCTCATAAAAACCTATTTGTTAAGTTCTGCCCCAAATCTTGATTATGACTTAATTTAACTAGTAGTTTCCGCGCATCAGTCTCCGGTAATAAAAGTCCATCTTCCTGCCTGTGCTTCAGGTTCATCAAAACTAAGATAGTGAGACCTGATTACCTCATCTCTCATTGTTTTCTGAGTTTATTTCTACAACACTGATGGGCTGATCACTTCATCTACCGTCTTTAACCTTCTCTGTATTAAACTGATAAAGACACTGGTTGACGATACGTCTAATTTCTCTTCCAGTCAGTATTGTAAACGGTTATTGTAACGACATACAGAAGCTACCACCACACAGTAGCTACCACCACACAGTAGCTACCACCACACAGTAGCTACCACCACACAGGAGCTACCACCACACAGTAGCTACCACCACACAGTAGCTACCACCACACAGTAGCTACAATCACACAGGAGCTACCACCACACAGTAGCTACCACCACACAGTAGCTACCACCACACAGGAGCTACCACCACACAGGAGCTACCACCACACAGTAGCTACCACCACACAGTAGCTACCACCACACAGTAGCTACCACCACACAGGAGCAACTACCACGTAGGAGCTACCACCACACATGAGCTACCACCACACATGAGCTACCACCACACATGAGCTACCACCACACATGAGCTACCACCACACATGAGCTACCACCACACATGAGCTACCACCACACAGGAGCAACTACCACACAGGAGCTACCACCACACATGAGCTACCACCACACATGAGCTACCACCACACATGAGCTACCACCACACATGAGCTACCACCACACAGGAGCAACTACCACACAGGAGCTACCACCACACATGAGCTACCACCACACAAAAGCTATCACCACACAGGAGATACAACCACACAGGAGATACAACCACACCTGAGATACAACCACACATGAGATACAACCACACATGAGATACAACCACACATGAGATACAACCACACATGAGATACAACCACACATGAGATACAACCACACATGAGATACAACCACACAGGAGCTATCACCACACAGGAGCTATCACCACACAGGAGCTATCACCACACAGGAGCTATCACCACACAGGAGCTATCACCACCCATGAGCTATCACCACACAGGAGCTATCACCACACAGGAGCTATCACCACACAGGAGCTATCACCACACAAGATCTATCACCACACAGGAGATATCACCACCCATGAGCTATCACCACACAGGAGCTATCACCACACAGGAGCTATCACCACACAGGAGCTATCACCACACAAGAGCTATCACCACACAAGAGCTATCACCACACAGGAGCTATCACCACACAAGAGCTATCACCACACAGGAGCTATCACCACACAGGAGCTATCACCACACAAGAGCTATCACCACACAAGAGCTATCACCACGCAGGAGCTATCACCACGCAGGAGCTATCACCACACAGGAGCTATCACCACACAGGAGCTATCACCACACAAGAGCTATCACCACACAGGAGCTATCACCACGCACGAGCTATCACCACGCAGGAGCTATCACCACACAGGAGCTATCACCACACAGGAGCTATCACCACACAAGAGCTATCACCACACAGGAGCTATCACCACACATGAGCTATCACCACACAAGAGCTATCACCACACAAGAGCTATCACCACACAAGAGCTATCACCACACAGGAGCTATCACCACACAGGAGCTATCACCACACAAGAGCTATCACCACACAGGAGATACCACACCACAGGATCTACCATCACAAATGAACACTAAACCCTGCAGGTAAAACGAAGCACGCAGGAACAACCACAATGCAGCGACAACCACAGACAAAGAGTAGCAGTAAACTACCTCACTGGAACTACCACACACCTACTACAAACTACCACACACCAACTACAAACTACCACACACCAACTACAAGCTATCACACACCAACTACAAGCAACCACACTGGAACTCTAAACTGCCAAACAACCTACAAACTACTACACGGGAACAGGAAAGTAAACGCACAAACTACAAATTACCACACAGAAGCAACAAACTACCACAAATAAACTACAAGCTACCATACATATGCCACAAACTACAACACAGATGCTACAGTCTACCACACAGGAACTGCAAAACTACCACACATAAACGTAAAACTTTTACATGGTAGTTAAAATCCCCCACGATGTAACAACAAACTTCTAGAAGGTAACTACAAGTTACCACAAGGTAACTAGAAGCTATCACAAGGTAACTACAAGCTACCACAAGGTAGCTACGAACTACCACAAGATATCTACGAACTACAATAAGGTAGCTACAAGCTGCCATAAGGTAGGTACAAGCTACCATAAGGTAACTACAAGATACCACGAGGTAACTACAAACTGTTACAATAGTGTTGTGGTACAGATACACAAATCTCCCTCGAAATTTAATTAAAAACATTCATTTACAAATTATTTATGATTTAAATTTCTTCGAAAGCCTTTTATTCAACTGACCACTTATTTTTTATATACTCGTATAAAAAAATTATGCATGTGTGTATAATTTGAAAAATAATAGATTATAAGATTCAGGTCTGGAGTTTTGAGACTCTCTGACCGCGGGTTCGAACCCCACCCGTGGTATCGTTAATACAACATTGTTAGTGACCTTCCATGCCACTGAGTGTTAGTAATGTTAATAATAGTGACCTTTTTATTGATTGTTGGTTGATGTTGTGATCGTTGGTAATATTACCGAGCCAGTGACTTTACAAAATATTAGTAATATTACTAATTTTTAGAGATATTAATATTTGTTACTTATATTACTAACAAACGAATTGATTGTTCGTAACATTCGTGATTGTGAGAGTACTGTTTGTTGGCTACGTTAATTATTATTGAAATTATTTATTTTTAATGATGTTACTGACTGCTCGTAATATTACTGAATGTTGATAAATGAGACACTGCCACACTTGGGTGTGTTTACTCTGGATACGTGTCGCCAGCCAGTGGCTTCTTCAGTCCAGTACAGAGAAAGGTGAAGGATGAGGAGTTTGAGGGAATCAGTCTCTCACCTTTAGAGTCTGTGTGTTCAGTCCATCATTGTTGACTGATGGACTGAACACATCGACTCCAAAGTAATAAAGATCACATTAAGCACATTCGCTTAATAATAATCCTCACTAATAACGACCACATAAATCAAACTCATCTGATATATATTCAGTGTAATAAAATCCTCATCAGTCACTAAATACGTCTCCACACTTAAAAATACAACAAACATTACGAAACACAAGCAATGCAGAAATAAGATTTAAAGAGAGTAAACTCTTAGAATGATGTAAGTCTTTTTGAGGCTTAATTGATGATTCCTGGACGACTGCCAGGAGAGTCTACAAGACTGGCAGGTCACCAGAAGTGTTTGACTCGGCAGACTCAAGAAACCAAGTCTGATTTACCAGACAGTCTACAAGACTGGCAGGTCATAAACAGACAGGGTTTGATAGAGCAGACTCACGCAGACAGTCCGAGTCTGCGCTGTCTACAAGAGTGGCAGGTTACCAGCAGACACAGTTTGACTGAGCAAGCTCAATTAGTCTGAGTATGACTGATGTGACAGTAGAGTCTGCCTGAAGACACCAGCAGACTAAGGCTTAAAGACTGGCAGTAAAGACTGGTAGTAAAGACTCCCTTCTCCTCCTCCTTCATGTTACAGAAAGACGCAAATGTAAAGCTGGTGAGAGGGGTCTTGATCCAAGGAACTACAGCTGTCCCTCACTTTCCTTGCATCAATTATTGCCACTTCTGTCCCTGGCGTTGCCTTGCCCCTTCTGGTTTAGAAATTTCCTGATAATATAATAATTATCATTAGTAGACACTAGCAATATGTTAGTAACTTTTAATAAAGATAATCTTCACCATACTGAAATACATCTGAATAAAGGATGTTTACTGTTCATTTAAATTACTATAAACATTCATTATATTTAAGAGGTACAAATGTAAATGTTGCAAATATTAATTTTTTTTTATATATTTGTTCATGATATATACAAATATTAAAGCATTTTAAAGATAATTTTTTTCTAAACAATTTTTTCATTATATTAAAACGTTTAAGATATTAAATAACATATGAGATGTAGGAAGCCGAGATTATCTCAGGGAGAAATTATTATTATAACGAGTATTAGTTATTAAATTTCATCTACTTCGGGGCATTAATTTAACTAAATTTCTCTTATCTCATTTTGTGGTAGATGAATAATAAAATGCAGTTATGAAAAAAATGTATATTGTTGAGCTCTGGAAGACTGAATTTGACTAGCGAAACATCCCGTCTCTTCTTGATACCTGTACTAGTTAGTATATTACATCTCTTCTTGATACCTAAAGTAGTATATTATCTCCCTTTTTGATACCTATACTAGTGTATTACCTCACTTCTTGATACCTATACTATGTAATAATATTGGTAGAATTACCGACAATATGTTAAGTAAAAGGACACAATTGCAACTAATGTGACATTTTATTGTGGCAACGTTTCGCTCTCCAGGAGCTTTCTCAAGCCGTTACAAGCGATATATGGACACAGTTGGTATATATATACTGTCAAGGTGAGGTGAAAAAACTAGTGGTGTTAGAAGTAGTAGTGATATAAGTAGTATTAGTAGTAGTAGTAGTAGTAGAAGTAATACAATAAGGTAGAACAATCAATATGCACATGAGTAAAAGGTGATAAAACAAATACTTGGGTAGTATAACAATAGGTTAGACAAATATTTCTGCTGGAGGTTGAAAAATAGAAGGCCAGTAGGAGTGTTCCACATCTACGATGTGCTAAATAAGCAGGAGAGACTATGTGATGGTAGGGTTTACTGTTTTCAGGAGGATTCTTGCTAAGACTTCAGAGATGGTGAAGCTGCCTTTGTTTTGTTTAATTGTGTTAGAAACAGAGATAAGTGCTGATTCAAGGCATTTTCGTCTACGGAAATTAGTTTCTTTGATTACTAGTCGGGCGTCTTTGAATTTCATGAGATGATTGTTGGAATTTCGGTGTTGTACGCAGGCGTTGTTCAGGTTATCGTTTCTGCATGCATTCATGTGTTCATTGATGTAACAGGCTCTACAAACAAACATACGGCATGGGAATGGGGTCCCCCATCAGTGCCGTCTTAGCTAACTTATACATGGAACACCTAGAGGCTGAACACTTCGCCAACATCGTCCCCTCAAGCGTCACTTGGTTACGTTACGTAGACGACGTCCTCGTAATAACTCCCAAACGTTTTGATGTACGGAATCTTCAGGCAAGGCTCAACGCAGTTGAACCGGCGATCCAGTTTACACTAGAAGAAGAGTCCAATGACAAGCTACCCTTTCTAGACGTCCTCATCCACAAAGTAGATAACAACCTAAGATTTCAAGTTTACCGGAAACCTACAAATAAAAATGACCTCACACACTTCTATTCCAGTCAAGATACTAAGACCAAAAGAGGTATCATCATCGGATTCTTCCTAAGAGCTTACCGAATTTGTAGTCCTGAGTTTCTTGACGAGGAGTGTACATACATTCACCAAACCTTCACTGATTTACATTTTCCTTCCTTTTTCATCAAAGATTGCAAGAAAAGAGCTCTTCAGATCATTAATTCTCCACGCGTCAACTCCACTCCAAACAAAGTTATAATTCTTCCCAACAGCCAGGTTGCATCCAACATTTCTAAAGTATTTGCACAAGCTAACACTAGAGTCGCCATCGCTTCCAGTACTTCTATTAAGGATCTAACCAGGACTAAATCCAAGCACCATGAACCAGTCAACGCAGGGGTCTACACTATACCCTGTGGAGGCTGCGACAGAATTTATGTAGGAGAAACAGCAAGAAACCTCGAGACACGCATCAATGAACACATGAATGCATGCAGAAACGATAACCTGAACAACGCCTGCGTACAACACCGAAATTCCAACAATCATCTCATGAAATTCAAAGACGCCCGACTAGTAATCAAAGAAACTAATTTCCGTAGACGAAAATGCCTTGAATCAGCACTTATCTCTGTTTCTAACACAATTAAACAAAGGCAGCTTCACCATCTCTGAAGTCTTAGCAAGAATCCTCCTGAAAACAGTAAACCCTACCATCACATAGTCTCTCCTGCTTATTTAGCACATCGTAGATGTGGAACACTCCTACTGGCCTTCTATTTTCAACCTCCAGCAGAAATATTTGTCTAACCTATTGTTATACTACCTAAGTATTTGTTTTATCACCTTTTACTCATGTGCATATTGATTGTTCTACCTTATTGTATTAATTCTACTACTACTACTACTACTAATACTACTTATATCACTACTACTTCTAACACCACTAGTTTTTTCACCTCACCTTGACAGTATATATATACCAACTGTGTCCATATATCGCTTGTAACGGCTTGAGAAAGCTCCTGGAGAGCGAAACGTTGCCACAATAAAATGTCACATTAGTTGCAATTGTGTCCTTTTACTTAACATACCTATACTAGTATATTATCTCCCTTTTTGATATCTATAATAGTATATTACCTCCCTTCTTGATACATATAGTAGTATATTACCTCCTTTCTTGATACTTATACTAGTAACTTATCTCCCGTCTTGATACCTATACTAGTATATTACCTCCCTTTTTGATACCTATACTAGTATATTACCTCCCTTTTTGATACCTATAGTATTATATTACTTCCTTGATACTTATAGTAGTATATTACCTCCCTTCTTGATACCTATAGTAGTATATTACCTCCCTTCTTGATAAATATACTAGTATATTCCCTCCATATTTGATACTTGTACTAGTACATTCCCTCCATTGTTGATACCTTTACCAGTACATTCCTCTATAGTTAATACCTGGTCGACTTGTTCGTTCAGAGATGGTCTCCTGCATACCACTGTTGTAACGTTTAGTTACTCGAGTTACTGTCGCCTTCCTGTCAGCTTGTACCAGTCTGGTCAATCTCCTCTGACCTCTCTCATTATGAATGCGATTTTGTCTACAGAACTGCCGCTCACTGGATGTTGTATTTTTACAGCATTCTCTGTAAGCTCAAAAGACTGATAAAAAAAACTTAGATCAGCAGTTTCTGAGATAATTAAACCAACCCATCTGGCACCAACAATCATTCCACGTTCAAAGTCACTTAGATCACATTTCTTCCCCATTTAGAGGTCTTGTCTGAACAGCTGTACATACTAACCATAGTCTATATGCTTTCAGGCACTGAGGTGCTGCCACGTGATTGGCTGATAAGATATTTGTATAAACGAGCTGTACAGATGTACCTGATGAAGTGGCCACAGTGTATACCACAATCTCCAGCAAGTCAGATGATACTGACAGATGTGCAAAACAGCTGATATAATCCCGATAATTAAGAAAGTGGACAGATAGGTAGCATTAAACTACGAGGCAGTTATGTAGACGATAATCAGAAGTGTAGCTTCAGGAGTGGCTTACTAAACAGCAACCGGAATAGTTTTAGAGATTGAAAATCCTGTCTCAAATACCTACTGAAGTGTTCTGATCAAGTCCCAGACGTGAGGTAAGATTGACAGGATTATAGGAAGGTTTGTGATACAGCTTTCCACATGATACTGAGACAAAAGTTCAAGGTGCTGGTAATAATAACAGGGAGGGCATAACAAAACAAGGAATCCTTAACATAAAGGAAACAACAAGTGTCTGTCCGGGGAAGAGGTCGCAATGGACAGACGGGATAAATGGGGGTTCCACAAGGGTCAGTATTGGTACCAGTATCGTATGCGTGAAACACTAAACATGAACTACGTGCTAGAGGAAACTGAGACAGAGTTATTCATCTTTACAGAGAATGTGAACCTAAAGAAGAGAATACAAATAGGAGATGACCAAGAAAGACTTCATGTGATCCTGGACAAGCTGCAGGATTACTCTGACAACTAGCTATTGGTATATAACCTTAAGGCATGCAGGGTTATGAAAAAAAAAATAGAAAGTATAAATGACCGGAAACGAAGTACAGGCTTGGGAAACACAGGCTGCAATTCTTTCTTAAGGAAAAGGTCCTTTCAAATTCTATGTTAATTTCTCACATAAATTTTGCAGCATATTTATTTCTCAATTTACTTTATTGAGGTTAGGAAAGTTTAGATCTGGTTTAGCTAAAAATTAGTGAGTTAAACATACAACAACACCAATAAATTAAATAAAAGATCAAGGCAATTGAATGTTATGTGCGAAAGGAAAACGGTGACCCACTGTGAGCACTAAAAAATTCTAAGTCACATCATCACTTTTAAGGTTCAATAAAAGTTGCTAATTTGACTTTCTTAACAGCAGTAAAACAGTGTCTGTTATTAAGAAGATGAGGTAACCGAGCATGTCGCCTGAAGTGCACATGAACCAAATAAACTGCAGCAAACAGCACCTGGCTGATCTAAGATTATTTTTCAAGAGCTTCAACAAAGCGTCATTAAAGACACTCAAAGCTGCAGGATTAGTCTACCTGGCAATTAGAATTTCACAACAGCAACTGGAAAGTTATAAAAACCGGGGAGGAGCAAGGAAGACCGGAAACAATAGAGGCTCGGGGAACAAAGGATGCAAACCTTCCTAAAAGAGATGGTTTTCAGGTAAGGTCCCAAGCATTTCGCCTAAGGCACACATAAACCGTATAACTGCTGAAGCAAATGTAGCAAATGGTAGCTTTCAGAAGCCTTAACAAGGAGGTATTCATGGCCCGATACGCGGCATATGTTAATCCCTTCTTATAATATGCACCGCCAGCACAGATCCCATATTTGATGAAGCAAGTAAAAAAACTGGAAAAAATGCAAAAGTTTCCAACGAAACTAGTCATGAAGCTGGAAATTAAAAAAATTGACAAGTCCCAGGGATGTTATGAAATACTTCTTTAGTCTCAGAGTGGTAAGGGAGTGGAACGACCTAGACAGCCAAGTGGAAGAAGCAAGATCCATATATAGTTGTAAGAATAGGTAAGACAGGGCTCCTCAGCAAGGAGTGAACCCAGTAGCAGTCGGCGAAAAAGCGGGGCCAGGAGCTGAGACTCGACGAGTGGAATCATAATTAGGCAAATACACACACACACACATTCTAGCAAGTGATGTAGTGGAGGCAGGAACCATACATAGCTTTAAGACGAGGTATGATAAAGCTCATGGACCAGGGAGAGAAGGGACCCAGTAGCGATCAGTGAAGAGGCGGGGCCAGGAGCTGAGTCTCGACCCCTGCAACCACAATTAGGTGAGTACAATTAGGTAAGTCACACACTTGCTACTTGACAAGCTTATAAATCCGAAAAATAGTCAGAAATTTGTCCCCAAATTGGTTGTCTAGCTGCAAGATATGAACTTAAAAGATACACTGAAAGATATGAGCCTCACTGGACTTCAAGATGTAACTGAACGGCAAAAACCTTCCTCTTCCTCGTGTCAAACCCAGTTACCTCCCAATACCCAGACGCTATGTGACCTTAACGGGTTAAGCGTTTCCCCACGTACATAATAATACTAATAATAATAATAATACAGCATAACTAACAGAAAATGTGAGGGGGATATGATCAATAAGTACCAGATACGTAACCCTGCCGGTGTGGACAGGGAGAAACTGAGAAGAGGGGCCAAAACAATAGAATAAATGCACTGTATGCTGAACATTTAATAAAAAAAAACGACGTTGGGGAGTCACTTTAAGAGATTAAAACTTGTTACGTGAAAGAAGGTTGGCGAATCAAAACTTATCATATCTAGTATTGAATCCATGTATAAGAGTCCACTGGAGTCTACCTGAGCTAATCAACGCTGCACCAAAGGAAAATATTCAAGAATTGTGGCTTGTACCACATAGCAGTACCATGGGTTTAGACCCACGACTGCCGTATGCGAGGTTATGGGTACAATACCTGGAAGGATCGAGCCTCCAGCGTGTCACACATTTACACAGACCCAGTAGACTGAGACTTACCCAGCAAGGACATAAAACACTTTTGTCACAGAATCACACACGTCATCTGAAAAATACATAACAGTGAACAATAGGTTCAAAATGGATCCTAATTTGGTGGAAGCGAGTAACCCGGAGGGAAGAGTCACCCTGGCAGTCCTCCAGGAGGAAGAGCAAGCATGCTCGTTCATTCTTCTTTAACACCCCACCATCACACTAGAGCGCTGCAGCCCGCCCCAATGCTGAGTACTGACTGTATTAAAACACCATTTGCCAGAGACTTGTCCTGGGTATTCTCGTATCATATATTTGCATCCACAATGCTTAAAAGAAAAGCAAGAACCAAAATACACACACACACACACTCACACAAATCTGCTTCATATAGTTAGGAATCTCTGTGAAATTGTTATTTTCTATGTTATACATTCGACAGTCAACACTAGTAACACCCTTTGTTCGTTTTGTCTAAACACAAGATATTTTCAGTACGGAAGTTTTTTCAAAGTTGTTCCCTTCCAACAGATGTTATTTGAAAGCCTTCAGATCAAAGACAACTGAGATGATACACAGCTGTAGTTGGTTTCACTCTCTCACACACACACACGTCTGTGGAATGAAAAAAGGTGAGACATCATTCTATTCTAAGATTACCAGCAGCGAAACGACATGAAGAAAGACAATTGGAAAACAAGCTTTTATTTAGACAATATCTCCCACTATGTAAATAAAGCCTTATGAAGTCGAACACTGACTCAAGTTTTACACTGAACTTAACGTATCCACAATAAAAGCTTGCTCTTCGTACGTCTTTTCTTCATTACTTTTAACAATACACTGCAGCATCCAGCGAAATGTTATGCTTAACGAAGCTCTGCGATGCGATAATTACATTTCTATATTGCTTGAAAGGAGTACCTTAGTACTTTGTGAAGGGCTCTTGATCTAAGTAATTCGACCCACCTTTAGCTCTTCCCTATAATAATAATAATAATAATAATAATAATAATAATAATAATAATAATAATAATAATAATAATAATAATAATAATAATAATAATAATAATAATAATAAATGCAACTCATATCTTAGAGTAAGAGCTATAGAGGTCAATAGCTTAGTGATGGAATCGTTTTCTTCTCGACGGAAAGATTTTGGGTTGTATTCCCTGTAAAGTAAGTTTCCTTACACCTACCTTCCCTGTTCACCTAACAGTAAACAGGTATCTCATTATTAGCAGACTGGTGTGGGCAGCATCCTGGGGGTGAAGGTATACTTCAGTTATGTTGCAGAGATATGCTAAGTATACTTGAAATCTTTGTTAGACCAGGCAAGCCCATTGCAGTTCTTCATTATTGTATGTTCCTATATCTCAGACATTCAACCCATAAGACGATTAATATTATTATAATTGAAAGCGCTAAACCGTTGGGGTCACAAAGAATCTGGGGAAATAGAATATAATCACGTTTAATGCAAGGAAAGGGAGAATATTTGGGATTCCTTGCATCAAAGCCCGTCCTCTGCCTCAAGGCACCCTCCTTTGATACCACGAAAGACTTTCCACTGAAATGTATCAACAGTTTAGCTGGAGATGGAGCTTACCTATTTATAAAGCCAAAGCAGCTTAAAAGTGAAATATCTTCTTTTCATAAAAGAGTATCTCAAATTTAAGGGATGCTTAGAGGGAAATTAGAGGACAGTAAAGGGTTAGGGAAGAGTGATTGATGGTAAAACTATAATATTTAAATTCATTTAAAATTACTTGTTTAAAATTGTTTTTAAAAGCTTCAAATGAGCACATCATCATCATGTAGCAGACAACAGATCCGTATTGTATCTGTTGATAAGTACATGACAACAGATCCGTATTGTATCTGTTGATGAGTACAAGACAACAGATCCGTATTGTATATTTTGATAAGTACAAGACAACAGATCCGTATTGTATCTGTTGATAAGTACAAGGCAACAGATCCGTATTGTATCTGTTGATGAGTACAAGACAACAGATCCGTATTGTATCTTTTGATAAGTACAAGACAACAGATCCGTATTGTATCTGTTGATAAGTACAAGGCAACAGATCCGTATTGTATCTGTTGATAAGTACAAGACAACAGATCCGCATTGTATCTGTTGATAAGTACAAGACAACAAATCCGTATTGTATCTGTTGATGAGTACAAGACAACAGATCCGCATTGATCTGTTGATAAGTACAAGACAACATCCGTTTGTATCTGTTATAGTACAAGACAACAGATCCGTATTGTATCTTTGATAAGTACAAGACAACAGATCCGTATTGTATCTGTTGATAAGTACAAGCAACAGATCCGTATTGTATCTGTTGATAAGTACAAGACAACAGATCCGTATTGTATCTGTTGATAAGTACATGACAACAGATCCGTATTGTATCTGTTGATGAGTACAAGACAACAGATCCGTATTGTATCTTTTGATAAGTACAAGACAACAGATCCGTATTGTATCTGTTGATAAGTACAAGACAACAGATCCGTATTGTATCTGTTGATAAGTACAAGACAACAGACCCATAGTACATCTCTATCGTTTACACGACAGCAGACACGTCTTGTGTTTGATGGCTTGTGTAAGATAGCAGACTTGGGTCGTGTCTGTTGCAATGTACAAGTCATCAAACCCGTTTTGTATTTGTCATCATATTCCGGACCATAGCCCCTTATCGTGTGTCTTCTAAAGTTCCCAGTGGTAAAAAGTGTCAAGTTTTTTATCACATCCATTGTAGGTTCACTTTGGCCACTAGCCAGAGTTCGCTCGATCCACCTTCTGCTGGGGAACCAGTTGTCACACTTTGGTTTATTCTGCCACCTCGTGAAATCTAAGAGCAAATTAAAGTGAATACATAAATTTAAAGGCTAAATGGGATAGTACGCGACAATCGATCTTGGGCAAGCTTACTTTTTAATAACTCGTCACCACGCATATCACGGACTCGCATCCAAAGGAATATTCCTGAAGGAAATCAATACAGCGGTCTGTGGTACATAACGCAGGGCGCTAAAAAGGTCTAGTTCACCCATCATGGAGATTTTTTTCTATAATCATAGTTCATTCTGTGTCCCAAAAATGTATGATTTAAAGCGCTTCAATAACTAATAAAATGGGACTATGTGTAGAGTTCAGCATAATTAAATAAACGAAATAAATTTATATTGCAGTTCAACGACACACAAAACAAACAGTAATGATTAATAAAAATCACAACAAACACCAAATGATGATTAATAAATTTGCATATTACGCATTTATACATGTTAATACATCTGGGTAATACAAATGAATAATTTAAACCTTAGTACCATGAATTAAATATAATTTTAGTAAAATCACACAAAGAGGTACAAGGATTTTAAACGCACCAAGAAAGTAGTATCAAAGATTGGGAAGATTTCATTTTATGTCTTGCGATGTTAGACATTCTAAACTGAAGAAAACGCCACGACTCAAAATAATGCATAGAAAAATACAGTTATACGTTGGACATGACATATAGACAGAGCAACACAAACGAATTCATTTATATTTACAGCTTCAACAGCAGCAGATTTTTATTGGATACAAGAAGTACAAGATTTTTTCAACAGGATTTACAGAAGTGGATGGTCAGTGAACTAAAAAAAATATTTTGATCTATTGAGTCCTATTGTTATGAATGGAGCCTTTAGTAAATGAACACAAAGAGTATGACGAGTCCAGCTAGCAAACAGATGCAAGAAATTAACAATTTTCAGGTACTCAGTAGGCAGGCAGTGTTCCGTAAAGGTTCTGAGGACAATACATAGATGAGGGACTTTTTACCCTTCACCAGTGTAGAAGATAGAAAAACAAAATTTGTTTAAGGTCCTGATATATTTTCTGAAAAGAAGTATAACTCAGGTATAACAAGAAGTATAACTCAGGTATAACAAGAAGTATAACTCAGGTATAACTCATGTAGGCTTTAGAAATACAACGCATCCATTTTACACTCATTACAACTCTCTCATTATAACTTCCCCACCATCACGAGCAGAAACATCAAGGGTTTCAAAATGGGCCGTCGGACTACCTAAAGTCACCTGAGCGGGCAAGAATCGCAGATAAAGATTCGAGACTTTGATGGGTTTAGCCTGAGTGGTTGAGTGAGGCTTCATCGCCCACCACTACCGGAGGACTGTGGCGGGCGTGATGAGTGGGTCGTCCCCTGCAGGAAGATACGGGCCATATTGCCTCGCATGGTTACCGTCTGCCACAGTTCCTTATCAGTTTTCATTTTGGCCAATATTCATGGCTCGGGTCGGAGAATTCTGAGCTCACTTTTCAAGTTATTTTATCATAATTATTTCTGAAGATTTGTTTATTATTATTCTTGCTGTTATAGTAATTATTGTTATTGCATTTATTAGTTTTTATTATTATCGTTATTATTATTATGTTTTCCCATTTTCACATTTTATTAACGGTAATTTACTTTACAATTGGAAACAATGTTTTTCTTTAGGTTTAAAAAGTAACAATTGGCAAGTTGTGAATGAATGGTTCAGAGAACCGACGAGTTGGTAAATTAGACACATATGCAACACTTGGGTATCTTTATTGGAAACGTTTCCACACAGGGCTTCATCAGTCCATACAAAGGAGAAACGTGAAGAACAGGAGGGGTGAGGTTGTCAGGCCCTCAATCTTCAGACGATGTTGTCAGTCCATCAATCTTGAATAGAATAACAGCATATGAGCAGAGGAACCTTATATACTTAGACAGGAGAGGTGCAGCAGTAGTAGGAGGTGTCACATTTGTTCAATGTGAAGTAGGTCCCCAAGGAATAAGCAAGCGAAGAAATCCCTGTATTGAGATACCAAGATTTTGCAGTGTCAGACAGGATGTGAATGAATGGTTCAGAGAACCGACGAGTTGGTAAATTAGACACATATGCAACACTTGGGTATCTTTATTGGAAACGTTTCCCACACATGGCTTCATCAGTCCATACAAAGGAGAAACGTGAAGAACAGGAGGAGTGTGAGGTTGTCAGGCCCTCAATCTTCAGACGATGTTGTCAGTCCATCAATCTTGAATAGAATAACAGCATATGAGCAGAGGAACCTTATACTGTAGACAGAGAGGTGCAGCAGTAGTAGGAGGTGTCACATTTGTTCAATGTGAAGTAGGTCGTGCCCAAGGAATAGGCAAGCGAAGAAATCCTGTATTGAGATACCAAGATGTTGCAGTGTCAGACAGGATGTGAATGAATGGTTCAGAGAACCGACGAGTTGACACTGCAACATCTTGTATCTCAATCAGGGATCTCTTGCCTTCGCGCCTCACATTACAATGTGACACTCTGCTGCACCTCGCTATATAGTCTCTGCTCATATGTTTATTCTATTCAGATGATGGACTGACAATCGTCTGGTCTCTTCTCTCCGTTTCTCCTTTGTATGGACTGATAACCACTGTGTGGCGAAACTTTCAAAAAGATACCCAAGTGTTGCATTGTCATCAACCGTCTTCCTGAACCATTCATTCACATCCTGTCTGACACTGCATCTTATCTCAATCAGGATTTCTTCCTGCTCCGGCGACCTCTTCCACTTGACAAATGTGACACCTCCTACTCTGCACTCTCCTGCTATAAGGTCTCTGCTCATCTGTTATTATTCAGTGATGGACTGAAACATCGTCTGAGTAGGTGCACTCACTCTCTGTTCTTCAGCTCCTTGTGATGATGACCTGTGTGAGCAATAAAGATACCCAAGTGTCATATTCTAATTTCAATTGGCAAGTTACCTTCACCTCAACATTGTTTTTTTTTTTATAAGTCAAATAAACGTTACTAATAATAATGGATAATCATTAATTACAAGTTTATCTCATCTATTCATACACAGGTGCCATGACCAAATGTATTGATCCTTTCTCTGTTACTGCACCATCTATGTGCTGATAACTATTACCGCGACACATTGTATCGATTACTATTACTGTAATCGTATGTATTGTTCACTATTTCTGTGACTGTATGCATTGATCACTATCACTCTGACCGTTAAATAATGATCACTCATTTATTGCCCCGACCGTAATTACTGACCACTCCACTATCGCCAAGTCCGTAATTATTGATCGCTCCTCTATTGCTACGACCGTAATTATTTATCATTTCTTTATTGCCACGACTGTGCATATTGATCACTCGCCTAATCCACGAGAGTATGCATTTATCACTGTATTGCCGCGACCGTAATTATTGAACACGCCTGTTGCATTGATCACTTTTGTATTGCTACCGAGTAAATGTATTGGACACTCCCCTAGTGACAAAACAATTGTCAGATTTTTAGATATTTAGGAGAGTACCAAGGACAAAGTGCTCTCCGCAAAACCAATTGTGTAACTGATAGTCACTGTTGGTCCCTCTGGTTGGGAAGTTTATGACTCCAGACAAGTCATGAATTGTTCTCCTACACTTGTTCATACAATTCTGATGCAACATAGATTAGTTTATTGAAACTCGGCATTCCAGGTGGTAGTGCAACTGATATACTCAGTTACAGGTTCGAATTGTAATGGACAGAAATAAAAGAAAATAGTCCTCAGAGTTGCTAAGGCTCTAAACCCGGACGTCTGAGCACTCATTAGATATCACCTGCCACTGATATTAAAGTTAAGGTGGATGTTCCCTTTAACTGATCCAGTATAAATAATAAAATCCACAACCTGAGCTTGTAGCCATATTTTTTAGTTTTGGTGCTCAGATTCGATTATATTATCTACGTTGAGGCCCTAATATGACCAGATTATGGGCACACATAGGACCTACACTTCCTGGGCATTGGGTTAGGTTAGGTAAGGTTCGTCAGGAAACAGGACAAGTGTTTCCTGACGGGGGTCTTAGTCAGATGATGACCCGGCGTTAGAGCTTTTGGTCATCTGACCGAGGTCTTCCGCTGGCTTACTGGTCCACCCCTTTAAAAAATTATGGTCATAGTTATAACCATTTAATTTTGGTGTAATTGGGCATTGGGGAGTTGCTTAATGTTTTATTATATTTCAATTATTATAACTATTACATATTAATATGTTATATTATTTTATAATATTTTTATTATATACCAGTAAGGGTTATATACCAGTTAGGAAACAAGAGGTAAACAGGTTTAATCCAAGGAAGGATAAAGCAGGTCCAAGTTTTTCTCAAAGGTATTTCGTTTATAGAGAAAGTATAATCTAATCAACTTGAGATTTCAGTGCAGATTTACTTTAATAAGGGATACCTTCATGTAGCTCTTAACATGCGCTCCACAATTATTATTTTTTCAGTTGAAGTAATAATTTGAGAAAGTGTTCTCTAAAGCGATTTCAAACTTTCAACAATTATATATCCTTAGAAGGTGTGGTTTATATTAGCCTGGTATTAATATATTTTTTCTTTAAATTTGCAGAGTATGTGCGATAAATGGAGCATAGATTTTCTGTTCGGCTTCAAACTTCTAGTGGTTGTTTATTTTTCTTAAAGAAAGGGTAACCTTGATTTGTTTTATTGTACGAGTTAAATTTGCCAGTGTTTTCTGTGGAATAAGTGGAGAATGATTCTTCTGATCAGTTTCAAACCTTTCATGATGGTGCATCTTACGAAAGGATTAATATTATGCGGTGTTGGTGTCCATTTATATGGAAAAAACTGTGATAACTGAAATTCTAGTTTTCATGAGATAGTTTGTGAATAACTCATTCGATCGGTTTTAAATCTTTAATTCAGATAACTTGTGAATTAAGTTTCCAAGCGGCTTCAAACTTAGCTTTGGTTTATTTTTTATTATCTAGGGAATGCTTCATATGATTCGGTTTGAATTTTCAAAGCTAGTTAGAATTTGGTTTTGGGATAATTTGGCATATTAAAAAAATGGGATATTAATTTCCAAGCAATGACTTATGACTGCCTCTTCTGATTCCCGTCATATCTTCAGTGCTAACATCTAAGTACAATAGAAACTCATGCGGCCTTTGGACTCTCCTTTGCATGTATTGAGGTAGAGAGGGCTTGGCTTATGAGATGCGTGGATACCTTTCTCAAATTTTACATGGATAGAAACAACTATATTACTGTTCCTGGCGCTTTGAGTATATAGCCATAAGAACGATTGATAGTAAATACAGGATAGATTTCGAAAGCTCAATACTTGAGTTTAAGTGCACTTTGCCATTAAAATACGAGTACGTACATATTGAAATTTTCACCATTGTAAATATGTTATAATTAGTATTGCTATTAATATTTAATACTAATACAACTGCATAAGTGTCTAACAGCATTTGGAGAACGAGTATTGATCAAGTTTAGTTCCTACCAACGTGAAAGAAAACAATTTGCGAAAAACCCGGCATAAATCGTCATAAATCATATAAGGCAGTTTGGGTAAAGGCAACGTTGAGGTGCCACCATCACACTGCTGGTGTGTAAGCCTCTGAAAATCTGCTCAGCTCGACTTTATGTCCACAGGGCGACCTAATATGACGCCGTATGACAGACATGCTGAGCTTGACGGAGAAAGAGAGAAAGAGGAGAGGGGGAGAGGGAGACAGACAGAATGACAAAGAGACAGAGAGTGAGAGGTACGAATAATGTGATATCTAACCCAGAGGTCTCTTCTTTTTTCTGACGGTGGGAGTTTTCTTCGTAATCGGTACTGTGTCGCTTGTTGCTCTTCCTGTATCTTCGTAAGTGATCTCTGTCTTGTTATTCAGAAGCCATTTGAAAGGAAAAAATCTTTGTCAGCCATTTATTGTTTCTTACAATTTTTGGTTCACTTCTGTAACACTTGGGTATCGTTAGTGTGCAGGAAACGTGTCGTCAGCCAGTGGCTTCATCAGTCCAGTATATAAGCTAAAATAGGGCTTATATACTGCAGACATGTGAAGCGATGCAGTTGTAGTCAGTGTCATCGGTGGAAAATTCCATTAGTAGAAGTAGGTCATGCTTATGGGTCAGACTCAACACCATCTTGCGACCTTGATGCAGAGAATTCTTCAACGCTTGGCTAACCTATAGGCATGACCTACTTCTACTAGTGGAATTTTCCACCAGTGATGCCGCCTACAACTGCTTCGCCTAAACTGCCTGAGGTATATAAGCTCCTTCTCTGCCCATTTGCTGCACTTTTATTAAGATTGATGGACTGAATACATCTCCAGGCTGAGGGACTGATTACCTCAAACTCTTTCTGATCTTCAACTCTTCTTTCCTTAATTGGACCTATGATGCCACTGGCTTGCAAAACGTTTCCTACATAGTAAAGTTAACTAAATATTGCACAAGTGTCTCATTCATCAACTTCTCGGTTTTCTAAACTATTTATTCAGGATTTTCAGTTCGTATTTTAATCATAATTATATTAAAATATAAAAACGTTGAAATACCGTATTTCGCGGCTTATAAGACGCGGCTAATAAGACTTGTTTTAGTTTCAATGGCTCGGCATCGGATGTAACTGGGAGAGCTACAGTCCACCCCACACCCCAAACTTATAGCTCCCGTCACTGACCTTCAGTTTATAGGACACAAGGTGGTTTTCAGAGACGTTTTATGGAAAAAACATGCGTCTAATAAGCCAGGAAATATGGTATATGATTTCGGTCTACTCCTCTCTTATACCTTGGCTTTCTTCCAGCATAATAGGTTGTTTAAAAAGGTGCTATGATGAGATGATACCGACATTTCCTGCAGTATGTTCTCTCACTCATGTAAGTGTAATTATCTCCGTGTAATTATCTCCTAACCAAAATTAACGATCTAGCAATGCGTACCCTATGCTAACTTACTTCAACCTGATCTAAACTAACATAACTTAATCTAACCTAACATAATATATGGAGTACATAAGAATGACAGATAGCAGGATATCTGACAGTCCATGTCAAGGTTATCTGTTAAGACTCACCGGCTGTAAAAAAGGCGAGTAAAATGTTTTCTTGGACATATAAAAAATGCATAAATATTTATAGAAAAAAAATGGAAGCAAAGTTACAGTAATTTCTACTGGTATGACTACGACACTCAGCTGCGCTACATCTACTGGTCTTATTCCCTGGATGTTCTGTTCCCAAGTGATCGTGCTATTGTAAATTCAGAACAAACGTCATAATTTCGTTGACCACACTTAGGGTCTCTGTAGTATTTAGCTGAAGCCAGTATTTGTATAGTGGACGTCCAGCTGGTTCTTGATTCTCGTATCGCTTCTTCAATTGCAGTTTCGGCAAGTTACATGTTTTACGCAAGTACGTTTAACTATTACATAAAAGCCTAACAAATAAACCTAGTGTAAATACACCTAAACTATCTTAAACTAAACCTAACCTAATCTATCCTATCTTATCCTGCTCGATAACGAAAACATGTTTCGCTGGCTTCATAAGTCCCTGAAAACAGAAATTTTTTTAAACAATACCTGAAAGTGGGTCAATGTATCTCGATTATCCACAAATCTGAGACAAAAAAAGGTGTGCATCTCTTCAATGTGCCTACAATGTTCACTTCATATTAATTCGTCTACCACCATATTTCCTTATCATTCTCTACAATAACGTCATCGCTTACTCTTGCATCCGGAACTCCTCGTAACATAAGCTTTTCACATTTAAAAAAAAACTGCATTCTGTCTTTTCATTGTTAGGGCATACCCTAAACATGCATTTCATACAGACAGCAATTATTCCCCCTTTCCTCTTTTCATTTCTTTCCATTCCGTGCAGTAACCCTTAATCCTCTCACATCAATATCACTCAGTGTAGAAGCACCCCATAACTAACTCATTCCTCTTACATGTATCAATTTCTCCCCTTGTATGCCATAGTGTCACAATCAATATTTTCTGCTATCTCACTTGTGCTCTACTGCCTAAGGATAAATCCCCAGAGGTTCTCTCTAACTTGGACATAGATTTCCACTAACTTGTACTCCACAGCCTGAAGGTGGAGTGCCTAAGATTCCCACTGACGTAACAAAAGATTCATACACATACTACGTCTCTACAGCTTGAGGAATGAAATTGTATACAAATTCCATTTACTTGTACGAGGGTTGAAACCGAGATATAAGTTCCTGAGGGTACAGACATAAATCTCACAATATTCGACTCCCTAATCGGCTGTGATAGGTCAATACACAGGAGGGGCTTTGCATCCGCATGTCCATTTATCTCTGAAGATTTTAGGCTACACAATAAACTGAAATTTTAGTTTGCATGAAGAGGAGTGAAGGTCATATGGAGAAACGTTACTCAGAGCTAAAGCGAAATTAGGGCAAACAAGATATGAGATATTTGTGAAAAGAGTAGCGATTTGTAACTTTTTTTTTCCGTCTTATATTTTTCAAGTCGTCCTTGATCCACTGAAGCATATTGCCTGTTCTCCCTGCCTGTTTTAATTTCAGGATGAATTTCTGTTGCGCCACCTTACCAAATGCATTCTTGAAATCCAAAAAGGTACACTCTAGCCATCCCTGTCTGTTTTTTTTTTTGTCTGTCTATACGGCAGAACCCCAGCGAATCTGTAAAAAAAAAAAATCCCATCTTCATATCGCCTGTGGTTTAAGCTAAAAAAAAAAAAATATTTTTCTCTCCAGATGCTTGAATATCCTTTTCCTTAAATTCTTCAGACTTTTAGATAATATGCATGTTACAGATACTGGCATGCAGTTCCGTATCTCTTGTCTCTCCTTCTTCATAAAAAGAGAGCATTGGCATTGGACCAGTTTCTGGCAGTTGCCCTGTCTGAAGAGATTCAGTAAAGACGTTTGCTAGTGGGTTGTTAAGTGGTTATGTCTCTTCTTTCAGTGTCCGTTGGGATATATTGTCTGATTTTATACCTTTGTTATGAGAAGCTCCATTAGTAATCTGATCACATTTTTTTTTTATTAATTTTAGCTCGTTGTTGTTTTACTCTTGTTACAGTGGCTCTCCGTTTTCGTGTTCACTAATTACTTGGCCCTTTACAGTCATCTTCTTCCTTTTGTGGCTGCAGATAAACTTTCATTTAGTTTTGGTAATTATCTTTCAGCTTTCCTTCTTATCCTTACATTTTCGTTCAAAGTTCTCCTTGTTTCTCTAGTGTCTTCAGTATTAAGTGCTGTATATTTCTTGCAGGCCTTCCAACACTAGTCATTGAGTTGGTTGCATTCCGGTTAACCAGGAGGTTATCAATGATTTTATGATTTTTTTTCTTCATGCTGACGAAAAATATTTCCTTCGTCAGTATCTGTTACGTTTACAGTTATTATAATGCTTATAATCATAATTATAATTTTTAAATGGGTGAACGAACCGGTATGCCAGCGGAAGGTCTTGTTCAGATGACCAAAAGTTCCAGCTAGGGGCCATCTTATGACTAAGACCTTACCTAACTTAACCTTTTCTATTTTTGCACTTTGTTACCTAAAGCTCCATTAGTACTACTTTTCCTTGCAGTTCTTGTTCTCAATGAACTTTCTCATATAATTTCAAATTAAAATCATAGATTCCTCCTCATTATTCCATTTCTTTCTAAGCCCCTATTTGCACCATCTACTAGATACTTTAGTGTCACGTGGGCTGTGGCATCCAGTGATCACTCTGGTCTGATTTACAGAATGTCGTATTTAAGGCGAAAACCAGACCGAATCTTTCCTGCTTATTAACCATGTCTCTTTTCTAGTTTCAGTTACGCACTAACACATCAATTTCTTTATCATTGCCTCAGTTTGGTTTCCTCTCGATGCTTCAAAGGCCCAGTTTTCTAATATATTTAAATATGGTTAAATCTCGTAGTATGTGTTGTTTAGCTATGATTCATATTCCTTTCTCTGTACTCAGGGTATAAGAGTAGTGTGCCTGTGTGTGCTTACCAATATGTACTCGCCTATTTGTGGTTGTTGAAATCAAGGCACATCTCTTGTCCTTACTTCTTCACTGTTCGCTACTAAGTTCACTCACTCCTGTCTTCAAGAACCTTATCGAACCTTTTCTTAAAGCTTTGTATGGATCCGCCTCTGCCACTTCACTCCTCAGACTGTTCCACTTCCATACGACTCTAAGGCTAAAGAAATGCTTCTTAACATCCCTATGACTCATCTGAGTTTTAAACGTCCAGCTGTGTGCACTTGTTCCTATTTCCCATCTCTGAAATATTCTGTCCTTTTCGCCCTGTCAATTCATCTCAGTATATTGTAAATCCTTCTGTCTTCCAGTGTCATCAGGTTGAGTTTTCTTAACCTGTTCTCATAGGATATACCTCTCAGCTGAGTTGCAAAGCTCTGAAGCTTCTCTCATTTCTTTAAATGATTGACCAGGTGGGGGTTCCGTACTCCAGTATGGTCTGGCGTACATGGTGAACAGTGCCGTGAGAAAATCCTTAGATTTGCCAGCAGCATGATAATCACACCCAAGGTGAATTATCTTGAGTGAGGTTTGCAGCCTTTGCTACCAGAGCCTGTACTCCGTCTGCTGCCTTCTCTTTTCTTCCCAAAGTTTCATAACTTGCACTTGTTTTGGTTAAATTTCAGTAGCCATTTGTCAAACCAGGCTTCTAGCTAATCCAGATTCATTTCTAGCTTTTCTTGCGCCTCGTCCGCTTGTATTCTTCTCATTAGTTTAACGTCGTCAGGGATACTTTTGACTATCCCTTCTGTCATGTAATTCACGTATGCTATAAACAGCACCGGCCCTAGTTCTGATCACTGTGGAACTCCACTCGAAACATGCACCCATTCCGACACTTTGTCAGGGACCATCACTCGTTTCCTTCCTGTTAGGTATGCTTTGATTCATTGTACTACTTTTCCTGTTATTCTTGCCTGCTCCTCTAGCTTTACTGTGTCAAAATCCTTCTTTCAGTCCAAGAAAAATGCAATCTAATCATCCCATTCTCTCTCCTGTCTTATTTCTGTTATCTTGTCGTAGGACTACAGTAGGCTTTTGACAGGATTTTCTATCCCTGAAGCCGTGCCGATAGTCATGTATGAACCCACTTCTTTCTAGGTGTTCCACCAATCTTCTCCTTATAATCCTCTCCTTAACTTTAAATACTATACACATCAGTAACGCTGGTCTGTAGTTTAACGACTACATTTGCTTTCTTCCACACCTCTAACACTTGCCCTGTTTCGATAAACTTGTTGAAGACTGTTGTTTGGGGCACACACACTGCCTCTGCTCCCTCTCTCAGGATCCATGGGGGAGACACTATCTGGTCCCATCTCATTCGAGGTATCTAGCTCATGATAGCAGTTTCTTCACCTCCTCCTCGTTTGTGTGTATTGTGTCTAACGCTTGCTGGCGCACTCTTCCTCCTCGGTTTTCTGGAAGCCTATCTGTCTCTTTTGAGAATACCTTCCTAAATCTCACGCTGAGCTCTTCACAGACTTTCTGGGCATTGTTTGGGAGCTTCCCACCTTCCTCACCCTCCCCTTCTTCAAACTGATCACTTGGCTCCTGATTGTTGTCTTCTTCCTGACTTGACTATATAACAGCTATTTCTTGGATTTGGTTTTCGATACTATGTCATTCTCAAATTGCCGTAGAGCCTCTCTCCTTATCCTTGCATACTCGTTTCTGGATCTTCAGCTCAACTCTTTGTTTTCCTGAGTTCTTTGTTTTTTATACTTTTTCCAGGATGTAGCACATTTGACTTTGGCCTCTCTACACCTCTGGGTAAATCATGGGCTCACTCTGGTCTTCCCATTGTTTATTTTGCTCTTGGTTACTTATCTCCCCCCTCCCTGCACTTTCTGGCCACATACTCTATCTCATCCACTATCTATTCCTCTAGTTCTCTTTCCCATTACACCTCATACAGGAATTGCCTCATGCCTGTGGAGTCCCATCTTTTGAAGTGTGGCTTCTAAAATTCTCCCCGTTCTGCTTCACTCTCCGCTATTAATTCCACAAGGTATTCGAATCTCAGGAATGTATGATTGTTCGCACTAAGGGGCCTTTCATATGTAATATCCCCTGTGTCAGAACCACTCGGGGTGAATACAAAGTCCAACCTTCCTAGTTCATCCACTCCTCTCTCTCTCTCTGGTTGCATCCCTAACATGTCGGTGAATAAAGTTCATTACCATCCCCAGCATCTTATCTCTCTTCGTTTCTGGTCGCCAGTGTGGCTTTAGGTTCTGCTAATCTCCTTGTGGTTAAAGTCCCTAACAACCACTAGCTTTGCCCTCCTCATGAGGGCCCTTCTGGCCACCTCAGCTGGTGTATCCACCATTGCTGTTATTTCATCATGGGCATGTCTTTTCCTCTTGCTGTACAGTTGGTTGTACGTCATTATTACCACCGTGTGTGTGTGTGTGTGTGTGTGTGTGTGTGTGTGTGTGTGTTTGTGTGCGCGTCGCTATATTAAAGCAGTTTACACGACAATCATAATCTTACGACATTCTCATTTTGATAATTTTCAATAAGAGTTTATATATATACCTAAAAAATAACATGACATGAATTTATGTAATATTCTCCACCGCTCACACATATTATGTGCCACTTGTAACAGCATATTATGTACCACTTGTAGCAGCATACTATGTGCCACTTGTAACAGCATATTATGTGCCACTTGTAACCGCATATTATGTGCCACTTGTAACAGCATATTATGTACCACTTGTAACAACATATTATGTGCCACTTGTAACAGCATATTATGTGCCACTTGTAACAGCATATTATGTATCACTTGTAACAGCATATTATGTACCACTTGTAACAGCATATTATGTACCACTTGTAACATCATATTATGTACCACTTGTAACAGCATATTATGTACCACTTGTAACAGCATATTATGTACCACTTGTAACAGCATATTATGTACCACTTGTAACAGCATATTATGTACCACTTGTAACGGCATATTATGTATCACCTGTAACCTCATATTATGTATCACTTGTAACGGCATATGTGCCACATGTAACAGAGTATTATGTTGTACTTGTAACAGCATATGTGCTACTTGTAACCGTATATTATATGCTGTGAATATGACATGAATTTCTGTAATATTCTCCACCGCTCACGCAACATATTATGTGCCATTTGTAACAGCATATTATGTGCCACTTGTAACAACATATTATGTGCCACTTGTAACAGCATATTATATGCCACTTGTAACAGTACATTATGTGCCACTTGTAACAGCATATTATGTGCCATTTGTAACAGCATATTATGTGCCACGTGTAACAACATATTATGTGCCACTTGTAACAGTATATTATGTGCCACTTGTAACAGCATATTATGTGCCACTTGTAACAGTATATTATGTGCCACTTGTAACAGCATGTTATGTGCCACTTTTAACAGTATATTATGTGCCACTTGTAACAGCATATTATGTGCCACTTGTAACAGCATATTATGTGCCACATGTAACTATATTATGTACCACTTATAACAGCACATTATTTGACACTTATAACAGCATATTGTTTGTCACTTATAACAGTACATTATGTGCCACTTATAACAGCACATTATGTGCCACTTATAACAGCACATTATGTGCCACTTATAACAGCACATTATGTGCCACTTATAACAACACAGTATGTGTCACTTGTAACAGCACATTATGTTACTGTTATAACAGCACATTATGTGCCATTTATAACAGCATATTGTTTGTCACTTATAACAGTACATTATGTGCCACTTATAACAACATATTGTTTGTCACTTATATCAGTACATTATGTGTCACTTATAACAGCATATTGTTTGTCACTTATAACAGTACATTATGTGCCACTTATAACATCATATTGTTTGTCACTTATAACAGTACATTATGTACCACTTATAACAGCACATTATGTGCTACTTATAACAGCACATTATGTGTCACTTATAACAGCACATTATGTGCCACTTATAACAACACATTATGTGCCACTTATAACAGCACATTATGTGCCACTTATAACAGTACATTATGTGCCACTTATAACAGCACATTATGTTACGGTTATAACAGTACATTATGTGCCATTTATAACAGCATATTGTTTGTCACTTATATCAGTACATTATGTGTCACTTATAACAGCATATTGTTTGTCTCTTATAACAGCATATTGTTTGTCACTTATAACAGCACATTATGTTCCACTTATAACAGCATATTGTTTGTCACTTATAACAGTACATTATGTGCCACTTATAACAGCACATTATGTGCCACTTATAACAGCACATTATGTGCCACTTATAACAGCACATTATGTGCCACTTATAACAGCACATTATGTGCCACTTATAACAGCACATTATGTGCCACTTATAACAGCACATTATGTGCCACTTATAATAGCACATTATGTGCCACTTATAATAGCACATTATGTGCCACTTATAACAGCACATTATGTGCCACTTATAATAGCACATTATGTGCCACTTATAATAGCACATTATGTGCCACTTATAACAGCATATTGTTTATCACTTGTAACAGCATATTGTTTGTCACTTGTAGTTACGGCTGCAGGTGAGTGATGGCAACCACCATTCATTACGTAACGTCAGAAAAATCTTGGTTATGGTTTAACCATTTCCCAACTGGAAAGCGCTAGCAAAATATAGCAACGATATCCAAATTTACGACCGACCGCATGTAAATATGCGTTACGTGTCTGGCTAAGGTAAAAATATCTTTCCGCTATTACGGCGGAGTTTCTGTTTACGTTTAACTGGCGATATAATATTCCAATGGGATTGACCTAATCTTTGGAAAATAATAAGTAAACCTTATTAGCGCAACAATATAATTACTTATAATTGTTTTTGGCAATTCTGCATTGCATACAGTTTTTCGCCATTTTTTTTTTAGCTGAGAATGTAACGAACCTTTACCGGCCATTTTAAAATTGAGAAACTTTAGAACCAATTACCTAAAAATACTCCTTAAACTTTATTAACATACATACATACACACACAAATATATATATATATATATATATATATATATATATATATATATATATATATATATATTATATATATATATATATATATATATATATATATATATATATATGTCGTGCCGAATAGGTAAAACTGGTCAATTAGCAAGAACTCATTTAAAATTAAGTCCTTTCTAAAATTTTCTCTTATACGTTTAAAGATATATTTTTTTTATTTATGTTAATGTAAAAATTTATAATTTTGTAACAAAAGAAACTTAGAAAACTTACCTAACCTTATCATAATAAGCGCAATTTAATTTAGCCTAACTCAACTAAATATATTTTAGATACGTTTACAATAATTTAATAATAAAGAAATACAATGAAATATAATTTTTTTAGTTAGGTTCAGAATGTTTTTGTAAAATTATTGCATACATAAATTTTCGCTTGTCTTATATGGCAAGAAGAGTGTTGCTATTTAAGCCAAAATCGCAAGTTTTACCTAATCGGCACGACATATATATATATATATATATATATATATATATATATATATATATATATATATATATATATATATATATATATATAATGTCGTGCCGATTAGGTAAAACTGGTCAATTAGCAAGAACTCATCTAAAATTAAGTCCTTTCTAAAATTTTCTCTTATACGTTTAAAGATATATTTTTTTCATTTATATTAATGTAATAAAGCGCAATTTAATTTAGCCTAACCCAACTAAATATATTTTAGATACGTTAACATTAATTTAATAATAAACAAACACAATGAAATATATTTTTTCGTTATGTTCAGAATGATTTTGCCGAAATTATTGCATACACAAATTTTCACTTGTCTTATATGGCAAGAAGAGCGTTGCTATTTAAGCACAATCGCAAGTTTTACCTAATCGGCACGACATATATATATATATATATATATATATATATATATATATATATATATATATATATATATATATATATATATATATATATATAATATATATATATATATATATATATATATATATATATATATATATATATATGCATATATATATATAGATGCATATGAATTATTATGTGTTTTTCCACAACATTTTCTCATACACACTTTCCACCGTGTGTTTTAAGCTAAATATAACACACTGTTACAGCGGTGTAAATCATTTTGGAGAAACAGTCTTGCATTCAGCACACTCAGAGCTAAGCTGGCCACCAGCAGGAGAGCACAATTGAATACTCAAGCTTACAAAAACATGTTGCGCCAGTACCTCCTCATTGTCAGAGAGACTGAAACATCACTAGTGAGCTGCAGTACAATGTACCCAGTACTCCACAGTACAGTACTCATGGTCCACTGAACCCAGGCAAAACTGTATCGACTCATCATTATACCTAGACATTATTGTACCCACTTATTATTGTAACCAGACCAAACTCTGGCACCACTGTACCCAGGCACCACAGTACCGAGTCATCTTTGTTCCCAGGTGCCACTGTACCTATTCACCACAATAGCCATGGTCTACTGAAACCATGGAAAAAAATAACCAGGCTTCACCTTATCGAAGCAAAACAATACATAACTATACACAGGGGCCACTAAACCAAGCAAAATGTTATCCAGGCACCCCCCTACTAAGCACTGTACTCAGCTTTCACTTTACCCAGGCAGCACTGAATTCAGCCAATGCTTTACCCAGCTAGCATTGTACCCAGCTACCACTGCACAAAGGCACCACTGTACACAGGCACTCCTACCTTTCGCAACTGCCGGACCATTACATCGTCTTGGATAGTCATAAAGACATACAAAATATAGATGTAGTATATATTGCCTTTGCAACAGCCTTTGATAAGTGCGACCACGGGGTAATTACACAAACTGTGAGTATAAGGAAAAACTGGGAAGCTGGGCAGATGGATTTATAATTTTCTCACAAATAATACCCAAAGAGTAACAAATTTAAGTTATTACGCCATTTTAGAATGGGGAAAAAAATTACAAGATCGTAGTACAAGAGAAACTCAAACCATTCAATAAAACCTAAGTCAAATGTGAGACCTGGGAGTGATATTATCATAAGATCTCACGATTAATGAACACAATGCTATTATCGAAATTACAAGAACCTACAAACAAGAACCTACAAAAACAAGAACCTACAAAACAAGGGATACCAGGCCAATGATGACTCTTCAAGTCACTCTTTCAGTTTAGGCAGAAATATTGCTATGTACTAAGGGCACCTTTCAAGGTAGGCAAAAATATTGAGCTGGAAAATGTAGAAAGAACCTTCACAGCCCGTATAAGCTCAGTCAAGCATCTAAATCACTGGTAACGACTGAAGTCTCTAGAACTATACTCGTTATAAAGTAGGAGAGAAATATGGAACATAATCTACACATGCAAGATACTGGAGGGATTAGTACCAAACCTGCTCACCGAAATTATTATTTAAGAACACAAGTGTCTTGGCAGACGGTGCAGGATTCCTCTAATGAAAAGCAGGGGAGCGATGAGTACACGGAGAGATATCTCAATGAGTGTTAATGGACCACGACTCTTCAATCCCCTACCTTCATGCATGAGGAGGATCACCAACAAACCCCTAGCTGTCTTCAAGAGGGGACTCGGCAGATTCTTCATAACAGTTTCTGTTCAACCGGGCTGTTGGACTACGGGCTGAGGCCACTAACACCTTGATCCATCAGGCCAGCAACCAGGTGGTTTGGTCTGGGACCGGGCAGCGGGCACGGTAATCTTCGGAAGCGACTCCATGTAAACTCAAGGAACCCAGGCACCACTGTATTCACGCATCACTGTATCCAGGCGATATTGTGGAAAAAAAATTCACTGTCATTCACATCAAAGCAGTGAAGGTCCGTTATATTTGGAATTAATATCTAATCTACCAATCTCTCTGATATACACTCCACTCTGTAAATATACACTGAGACGTACAGACTTCCCGATATATTTACACTGTAATATGCATGCACCTCTTGGAGTACATAAACACACATCTCGGTGTATACACGTACGAAACGTTCATCGCATTGCATTTATACTGAGACATTAATACCTCTCGCTGTATGTACACTAAAATACACATCTCTCAGATAACATGTACTGAGAGAAATACACCTCACGGTGTACATACACAGAAGGCTGCACATCTTTCGATGTAACAAAATTTCACTTTTGTCGTGTTCCTGAGAAATAAACATCATTTGCCAATTCTTTATAACTAAACAAAATTAAAAAAAACAATTTTGATCCCAGAACTTTGCTTTTGTGGTCAGGACACTTCTGGAACACTTTTAAGACTGATGTAAAACAATTATGTTCTAGGGTTTTGCTTGGCAAATATAAAAACAGGGACTCACAAACCAGCATTCAGTTCAGCTCTGGCTGCCTGAGAAGACACATCAGAAGTGAAATGGCATCAAGAGGCTGCAATCATTCTCCAGATGCATTCTGCTACATATGTGGTCAATTCATTAAGACAAGAGCAAAGAAGTTCTCTGTAACAGCATCTAAAAAAATTTGTGAAACTTACAAAGCATTTTTTGGCATGCCAGTTGGGGACCAAGACATGACCTGGGCACCTCATGTTGCTTGTGAGCATTGTAAGAAAACAATGGAAGGTAAGAAAGTCATTAGTTATATGAAGGGTAAAATCTCGAATAGGAACATTTTTCTAGTGAAATGCATGTAACAAACTAATTATTTTGTTCTTTTACAGGATGGTATAGAGGAGAAAAAGAGCCATGAAGTTTGCTGTTCCTAGAATATGGCGTGAACCCTCTGATCACTCAACCAACTGATACTTCTGCCTGGTGGATCCTTCCTAACGCCGAACTGAGAAAAATACACCTACTATTTCTTATCCAGACCTTCCCACTTCTATTGCACCAGTACCACACAGTGCTGATCTTCATGTACCTACACCTCCAAAAAGAAGTCAACCGTCAGAAGAAGAAAACAGCAAATCAGAAAATGAAGAGCACAGTGAACAGGACTATGATCTCACAGATGCAGCTGTTGGGAGGAATAATACTACCCAAACCAAACAGACCTCAGTGACCTTATCAGAGATCTTGGTTTGACAAAGTCAAATGCTGAGTTCTTGATTTCAAGGCTCAAGGAGTGGGACTTGGTGGATGAAAGTGTGCAAGTGACAAGCCAAAGAAAACGTCACCAACATTTATCAAGCTTCTTCACTAATGAAGACAGGTTGTGCTACTGTAATGATGTATCAGGCCTGTTTGATGCAATTGGAATTGCATGCAATCCAGATGAGTGGAGACTCTTCACTGACAGCTCCTCCAGAAGCCTAAAAGCTGTACTTCTGCACAATGGGAACAAGTATCCATCTCTTTCCTTGGCTCATTCAGTGCATCTTATGAAGGACTACAACAGTGTCAAACTTCTACTGGAAGCTTTGAATTATGATAAGTATGGCTGGGAGGTTACTGAAGACTTCAAAATTGTGGCATTTTTTATGGGACTCCAAGGAGGTTTTATCAAGTTTTCCTGTTATCTCTGTCACTGGGATAGTAGAGACAGAGCAGCACATTACCAGAGGAAGCACTGGCTTCAAAGGACTCAGTTCTCAGTAGGAAGACATAATATCAAACATAAACCATTGGTGGATCCTCAAAAGGTTCCGTTCCCTCCATTACACATCAAACTAGGGCTAATGAAACAGTTTGTTACAGCTCTTGACAAAGAGTCTGAAGTCTTCAAGTATCTTCAAGACTTCTTTCCCAAGCTATCGGAGGCAAAGGTGAAGCCTGGCATCTTCACTGGACCACAAGTCAGGAAAATCATGGAGTGAAGCTCACAGAGAAGAAAAAGCAAGCCTGGGAGAGTTTTGTTGCTGTAGCACAGGGCTTTCTGGGCAACAAGGCTGACAATTATGTGGAACTTGTTGAGACCTTTGTAAAAGTTATGGTCAGACGGGCTGCAGGATGTTCCTTAAGGTCCATATCTTTGATGCTCATCTTGACAATTTCAAGGAGAATATGGGAGCATACTCAGAGGAGCAAGGGGAGCGCTTCCACCAAGATGTAATGGACTTTAAACACAGATATCAGGGATTTTATAATGAAACCATGATGGGAGACTACATTTGGGAAAGTGATTTGTTGCTGCTCGCAAATCTAGAAAAACTGCTCATTTTTAACTTTGTAAATATGTTTCACAAAGTTTAAAATAAAATTTGTAAAATTTTTATTTTACCTATGTAAATTTTATTTATTTTATTGCATGTTTTTGTTTTACATCCAAAACTAGCAAAAGATATTAAAATTTAGCCTTTTTTTTTTTTTAAATTCATCCTGTAAGCCACAAAAGCAAAGTTTAAAAGGAATAATGAACATTTTCTATTATTTTGCAATAAAAGGAGTTGTAAAATAACATTTACTTGTCAAGAACAAAAATTGTGTTACATATCAATGCCATGTATTTTTCAAATATTCATTAATTTTCCAAATAAATGTCTTGTTTCATCACTGTCCCAATTAATAGAGACACAAATGTGGGTATATAGTATATATATGTCGTGACGAATGGGTAAAACTTGCGATTTTGGCCTAATTATCAACGCTCTTCTTGTCGAATAAGGCAAGCTAAAATTAGTGTATGCAATAATTTCACAAAAATCATTCTGAATCAAACGAAAAAAATATATTTCATTGAGTTTGTTTATTAAATTATTTTAAACTTACTTAAAATATATTTAGTTGGATTAAGCTAAATTAAATTGCGTTTGTTATAAAAAAGTTAGGTAAGTTTTCTAAGGTTCTTTTGGTGCAAAACTATTAATTTTTTCATTAACATAAATGAAAAAAAACTTATCAACGTATAAGATAATATTTTAGAAAGGACTTAATTTTAAATGAGTTCTTGCTAATTGACCAGTTTTACCTATTCGGCACGACATATATATGTCTACCTGTGTGTATACACTAATATATACACTGTTCCTTGTTTACATGCAATAAAAACAAACATTTCGGTGTACAAACAATGAGACATATATACGCCACACTTTATATATGTCGGGAAAACACACATCTGTGTTTATACAATGGGAAATACACCAAATACATTAAAAATACATTACAGAGATTACTGACTAATAAATACACATCCTTTGGTGTATAAACATTGTAAATGCACTCATATATGTGCAGATATAATAAGAAATGTACACATCGTGAATTCACTCTATATATACACATATATACACAAGTTTTCACCTCAGTATTTTCACCATATTATACCAGCACAAGCTACTAGTAGAAGCTTTGGATTGCAAACTTCATTTCATTTATTTTAATATTTTCTCATTTATCCTGAATATTTATAATCAATACAAATATACAAGAAAATACAATAGTTTTTTGACAAAATGCTTATATCTATTTTTTATTATATAATTTATTACTGTTGTTGCCGGTATTATGATATTCATGAGGCTGTAAATTAATGTGGAATTGGAGTTGGAGTTGCTACCAAAGATGATCCTAGGAAGTGGATGATATCTCCAATTCATTGGATCAAAAGCACAAATTGTGCTCCTGGTTGTCTTATATTAGAGTGTTCATATCTCGCTTCCAACTTCCTGTTTGAGGAAATCGTATTGGCAGTTTGGTAAACAATTTATTCCCAGTTTCCAGTTTCAGAAACTTTGCTCAGCCTCAGTGTCCTCCTCCTGATGTTTCTGCCTCATTGCCAGTTTACTGATCAGAAACAATAAACTGCCTCATTCTCAATTTCTTGTTCCAGAAGTCTTGTCTTATTATCATTTTTTTTTATATTTAAAAGTTTCCTCATTCCAGTTTGACATTAAATAAATCTTGCCTCGTTGCATTTTCTTATTTTATAATGTTTGACTCATTTCCCAGTTGCAGGTTAAATTATCCACTTTGTTTTTTCATTGTTTAATTTAACTGATTTCAACCCATCAACTCTTCATATCGTCCTCAACACTAACATCCCTCAAGATGCTGATATCAGCTCGATCATCACCACATCTACATATCACAGTTCTAACATCACTAATACATCCCTAACTTTTTTGTAATTATTCCGAATATACCAGATAATATACTCATCTTAACATTATACTCTCAGTTAACAAGATTTACTTATCTCTCGTGCATACACACATTAAAGATCTAATCACCTCTCACCTCTAAAACAGTTCTAAAACCTTTGGATTTAGACTTATCTAGTCTAAATCCAAAGGTTTTACGTTTCAGGAAACTCCCTCAAGTATAACGCACTTCCTATGAGCTTTTCAGATTTAAAAATAATACAGAAAGTTTCTTACTAAGGAGGAATCAATAGCTTATACAAATTTAACTTTCAGCAAAGTTTCCTTATTGCTAAGTCTGACACAACTGTATGCATTATGAAAATGGATGTCATGCTGGATGACATGCGTGGAGCCATGCTGGATGGCATGTGTGGAGCCATGCTGGATGACATGTGTGGAGTCATGCTGGATGACATGTGTGGAGTCATGCTGGATGACATGCGTGGAGCCATGCTGGATGGCATGTGTGGAGCCATGCTGGATGACATGTGTGGAGTCATGCTGGATGACATGTGTGGAGTCATGCTAGATGACATGTGTGGAGCCATGCTGGATGACATGTGTGGAGTCATGCTGGATGACATGTGTGGAGCCATGCTGGATGACATGCGTGGAGCCATGCTGGATGGCATGTGTGGAGCCATGCTGGATGGCATGTGTGGAGCCATGCTGGATGACATTCGTGGAGCCATGCTGGATGACATGCGTGGAGCCATGCTGGATGACATGTATGTAGCCATGCTGGATGGCATGTATGGAGCCATGCTGGATGACATATGTTGAGCCATGCTGGATGACATGCATGAAACCATGCTGGTTGACATGCATGGAGCCATGCTGGATGACATGAGTGGAGCCATGCGGGATGACATATATGGAGCCATGCTGGATGACATAAATGGAGTCATGCTGGATGGCATGTGTGGAGCCATGCTGGATGACATGTGTGGAGCCATGCTGGATGACATGAGTGGAGCCATGCTGGATGACATATATGGAGCCATCCTGGATGACATGCATAAAACCATGCTTGTTGATATGCAAGGGGCCATGCTGGATGACATGCGTGGAGCCATGCTGGATGACATAAATGGAGTCATGCTGAATGATATAAATGGAGCCATGCTGAATGATATAAATGGAGCCATGCTGAATGATATAAATGGAGTCATGCTGAATGGCATAAATGGAGCCATGCTGAATGGCATAAATGGAGTCATGCTGAATGACATAAATGGAGCCATGCTGAATGACATAAATGGAGCCATGCTGAATGACATAATCTGATTTATATATCTTGATGTTTCCTTTTTATCCAATAATAAATTGGAAAACAAAATACTTAGATTAATTAGATATAAAATATTTGGCTTAACACGTAGTATTATGAAAGGATTACCCCAAGTCAAGACAACATATCATCCCTCACACTCAGTCTTCCATGCAATAGGTATCTGAAATTATTACCTGTCTAAATATTTGGTTTCATTTGATAATTGCCACGTCACGTTCATGACTAATGAGCTTACTCTCAATACTGACAAAACCTATTTCATTCCACTTAACATAACGCTAATCGGATCACCCATCACAAGACTCACAGAGAGAAAATTCCTAGGAATCTACCTTGACAGAAGCCTCAAATTCCAAACACACATACAACAAATTTCCAAGAAAATCTCAAAGACAGTAGGCATACTATCAAAGATACGCTACTATGTGCCACAATCAGCTCTCCTTGCACTGTATCATTCACTCATCTACCTTTATCTCACCTATGGAATTTGTGCATGGGGATCAACAACATTAATCACCTAATACCACTAATAACCCAACAAAAGGCTGCAGTCAGAATGATAACAAATTCCCACTCTAGACAGCATACTCCACCAATATTCAAAAGTCTAAAACTACTCACCATAATGGACATCCTCACTTATTCTTGTGCCTACTACATACATAGAACTCTACACTCAAACATAAACCCTCCACTCAAACTTCTCACCAACCTTAACAGGACACACGACCATAACACAAGACTCTGATCACTTTTTGATATACCCTGTGTCCATATCACCCTGTGTAAAAACTCTATGCACATAAAGAGCCTCAAAATTTGGAATTCATTACCAGTAAAAACTAAAGTAACCCGGTCTGAACATCAATTTAAGACTCTTCTCAAAAACCACCTACTCACCCTAAACTAAATACTCAATACTCAGTTCAACCAAAAAATCTCAAAATTACCTAAATCTTAAAACTTCAAAACTAGAAACCCAAATTTCATACATTAATTAATACTACATTGTAGTATAAATTCCTTCCCAAAACAATACTACCTTACACCAAATTGTAGCATTCTCATACTGTAAACTACTTTCAACAACGCTAAATGTTATTTTCCCATAATATAATTTAAATATTTACTATTGATATAACCAACCTACAAAATACTTTCAACATGTTCCAATGTAATATCCCCAGATTGTAATTTGAGTAAACTTACGTTTTGCTATAAATAAAAAAAAAATGTTCAACTATAACAACTATGATCAATTTCTCTAGTATTAAGTAGTCAGTAAGCCATTACATTTAGTCTGCCCATAATGCCATGGAATGATAGCGGCTCTCTTTGCACTGCAATTCTTAATTGTAATTACAAAATCTCGATGTAAACTTGCAATGAAATAAAATTTGCATTTGTATTAATATATCACTGATTGTGGGTTTCATCTAATGATGTAATATTCAACCTTTCTGGCTATGGGTACTGGTATGTCTGGGGCATTTCCTGTTCCCTTCTCTCTCCCTCTCCCTCTCTCCTGATGTGTTGATTGCAACACGAAAGGCCTAGAGCTATCATTCTACTCACCCCTTGGTTGTTTTGATAATTATATTATAATATATATATATATATATATATATATATATATATATATATATATATATATATATATATATATATCTATATATATATATATATATATATATATATATATGCTAGGAATTCGCAAGAGCAGGCGAAATATTCACAAACACTGATCTCTGGCCGACGGAGACTCGACCCTACGAACCTTGTGACAGGAACGCAGTGCTTTACCGACCGTACCACACTGGACCAATACCTTGGCATCCAGCTCACATAAGAAACATAAGAAGAAACATAAGAAAGGAGGAACACTGCAGCAGGCCTGTTGGCCCATACTAGGCAGGTCCTTCACAATCCGTCCCACTAACAGAATATTTGCTCAACCCAATTTTCAATGCTATCCAAGAAATAAGCTTTGACAATTCTACCCACTCATGCGCGAGTCCCACTCAAATCCAACCCCTCTCACTCATGAATTTATCCAACCTAAATTTGAAACTACCCAAGGTCCTAGCTTCAATAACCCTACTAGGCAGACTGTTCCACTCATCAACTACCCTATTTCCAAACCAATACTTTCCTATATCCTTTCTAAATCTAAACTTATCTAACTTGAATCCATTATTGCGGGTTCTCTCTTGGAGAGATATCCTCAAGACCTTATTTATATCCCCTTTGTTAATACCCATTTTCCACTTGTATACCTCGATCATGTCTCCCCTCATTCTACGTCTTACAAGTGAATGTAATTTTAGGGTCTTCAATCTTTCTTCGTAAGGAAGATTTCTAATGCTATGTATTAATTTAGTCATTCTACGCTGAATGTTTTCTAACGAATTTATGTCCATTCTGTAATATGGAGACCAGAACTGAGCTGCGTAATCTAGGTTATGCCTTACTAATGATGTATAAAGCTGTAATATAACCTCTGGACTTCTGTTGCTAACACTTCTTGATATAAATCCCAGTAATCTATTTGCCTTATTACGTACGCTTAGGCATTGCTGTCTTGGTTTAAGACGTTGATCCAAGGCACCCAGCTTTCAGGCAGGTGGCTTACAGCTTTTCATCTCATCCCCTGCATGCATCGACACAACTAGAATGTGAATGTGAATTGTGAATATTTCGCCTGCTCTTGCGAATTCCTAGCATTGTAAAAATCTCTAGTTGTGTCGATGCATGCAGGGATGAGATAAAAGCTGAAGCCACCTGCCTGAAAGCTGGGTGCCTTGTGATCAACGTCTAGCGTGAGCTGGATGCCAAGGTATTGGTCCAGTGTGGTACGGTCGGTAAAGCACTGCGTTCCTGTCACAAGGTTCGTAGGGTCGAGTCTCCGTCGGCCAGAGATCAGTGTTTGTGAATATTTCGCCTGCTCTTGCGAATTCCTAGCATTGTAAAAATCTCTAGTTGTGTCGATGCATGCAGGGGATGAGATGAAAGCTGTAAGCCACCTGCCTGAAAGCTGGGTGCCTTGGATCAACGTCTAGCGTGAGCTGGATGCCAAGGTATTGGTCCAGTGTGGTACGGTCGGTAAAGCACTGCGTTCCTGTCACAAGGTTCGTAGGGTCGAGTCTCCGTCGGCCAGAGATCAGTGTAATATATATATATATATATATATTATAATATATATATATATATATATATATATATATATATATATATATATATATATATATATATATATATATATTATATATATATATATATATATATATATATATATATATATATATATATATATATATATATATATATATATATATATATATATATATATATATATATATATATATATATATATGCAAGACAACCACTATGAAAAATAGAAGAATTCCAAGCGCTTTCGTGACTACTCATATTATCAAGGAACTATAAAAGAAAACATGACAAGAAGGCTTATAAAGGGGCAGAATACACCTCAGTCACATCACACTAACAAAGACAACACCTCACAGTATACATCGCACGATTCTGTGAAGAGGAACATAAGAAAGGACCTGAAACTCTTCCCAAGAATTAAGATTAGTCCAATTTATCATTAAATTCTTCCCAAATTTTATTAATTATAAATGAATCCAATTTATATAAACCAAAAGAAATATTTGTTAGTGTGATGTGACTGTGAGGTGTATTCTGCCCCTTTATAAGCCTTCTTGTCATGTTTCCTTTTATATTTCCTTGATAATATGAGTAGTCACGAAAGCGCTTGGAATTCTTCTATTTTTCATAGTGGTTGTCTTGCATATTTTGATATCACCTGTTTACTGTGTTCTTTTTGCATATATATATATATATATATATATATATATATATATATATATATATATATATATATATATATATATATATATATATATATATATATATATATTGTCGTGCCGATTAGGTAAAACTGGTCAATTAGCAAGAACTCATCTAAAATTAAGTCCTTTCTAAAATTTTCTCTTATACGTTTAAAGATATATTTTTTCATTTATGTTAATATAAGAATTTATAATTTTGAACCAAGAGAAACTTTGAAAACCTACCTAACCTTATTACAACAAGGGCAATTTAATTTAGCCTAAACCAACTAAATATATTTTAGATACGTTAACATTAATTTAATAATAAACAAACACAATGAAATATATTTTTTTGTTATGTTCAGAATGATTTTGGCGAAATTATTGCATACACAAATTTTCACTTGTCTTATATGGCAGGTGAGCGTTGCTATTTAAGCCAAAATAGCAAGTTTTACCTAATCGGCACGACATATATATATATATCTATATATATATATATATATATATATATATATATATATATATATATATATATATATATATATATATATATATATATATATATATATATAGATATATATATATATATATATATATATATATATATATATATATATATATATATATATATAACAACACTGCGCTAACCAGGGTTCGAACCCATGTTGTACTGGCCCGTCATTGTGAGCGAGAACCGCCCAATCCTACAAGAACCAAGCACACAGCACAGAGCTATGTGTTTTACCTTGGTCCGAGGACATACAGAGGTGTGGGAGCTTTGAAGCTAATTTCATTGTCATCCCTGTTTGGTGTACTAGCCTACGAGCAGTATTTATATATTATTGTAACCACGAACGAGTGGTATTGATCAATAACAACACTGCGGTATGTTATTGATCAATACCACTCGTTCGTGGTTACAATAATATATATATATATATTATTATTTTTTTATTAACACATCGGCCGATTCCCACCAAGGCAGGGTGGCCCGAAAAAGAAAAACTTTCATCATCATTCACTCCATCACTGTCTTGCCAGAAGGGTGCTTTACACTACAGTTATAAAACTGCAACATTAACACCCCTCCTTCAGAGTGCCGGCACTGTACTTCCCATCTCCAGAACTCAAGTCCGGCCTGCCGGTTTCCCTGAATCCCTTCATAAATGTTACTTTGCTCACACTCCAACAGCACGTCAAGTATTAAAAACCATATGCCTCCATTCACTCCTATCAAATACGCTCACACATGCTTGCTGGAAGTCCAAGCCCCTCGCACACAAAACTTCCTTTACCCCGTCCCTCCAACCCTTCCTAGGCCGACCCCTACCCCGCCTTCCCTCCACTACAGATTTATACACTCTCGAAGTCACTCTGTCTCGTTCCATTCTCTCTACATGTCCAAACCACCTCAACAACCCCTCCTCAGCTCTCTGGACAATCGTTTTGGTAATCCCGCACCTCCTCCTAATTTCCAAACTCCGAATTCTCTGCATTATATTCACACCACACATTGACCTCAGACATGACATCTCCACTGCCTCCAGCCTTCTCCTCGTTGCAACATTCATCACCCATGCTTCACACCCATATAAGAGCGTTGGTATAACTATACTCTCATACATTCCCTTTACTTCCATGGACAAGGTTCTTTGTCTCCACAGACTCCGAAGTGCTCCACTCACCCTTTTCCCTCATCAATTCTATGATTCACCTCATCCTTCATAGACCCATCCGCCGACATGTCCACTCCCAAATATCTGAATACATTCACCTCCTCCATACTCTCCTCCAATCTGATAACCAATCTTTCGTCACCTATTCTTTTGTTATCCTCATCACCTTACTCTTTCCTATATTCACTTTCAATTTTCTTCTTTTACACACCCTACCAAATTCATCCACCAACCTCTGCAGCTTCTCTTCAGAATCTCCCAAAGCACAGTGTCATCAGCAAAAAGCAACTGTGACAACTCCCACTTTGTATTTGCTTCTTTATCTTTTAGCCCAACACCTCTTGCCAAGACCCTCGCATTCACTTCTCTTACAACCCCATCTATAAATATATTGAACAACCACGGTGACATCACACATCCTTGTCTAAGGCCCACTTTTACTGGGAAATAGTCCCCTTCCCTCCTACACACTCTAACCTGAGCCTCACTATCCTCATAAAAACTCTTCACTGCTTTCAGTAACCTTCCTCCTATTCCATACACCTGCAACATCTGCCACATTGCCCCCTATCTACCCTATCATACGCCTTTTCCAAATCCATAAATGCCACAAAAACATCTTTACCCTTATCCAAATACTGTTCACCTATATGTTTCACTGTAAACACTTGGTCTAACACCCCTACCTTTCCTAAAGCCCCTTGTTCATCTGCTATCCTGCTTTCTGTTTTACTCTTAATTCTTTCAATAATAACTCTACCATACACTTTACCAGGTACACTCAACAGACTTATTCCCCTATAATTTTTGCACTCTCTTTTGTCCCCTTTGCCTTTATACAAAGGAACAATACACGCTCTCTGCCAATCCCTAGGTACCTTACCCTCTTCCATACATTTATTAAATAATAGCACCAACCACTCCAAAATTATATCCCCACCTGCTTTTAACATTTCTATCTTTATCCCATCAATCCCAGCTGCCTTACCCCTTTCATTCTACCCACTGCCTCACGAACTTCCCCTACACCCACAACTGGCTCTTCCACACTCCTACAAGATGTTATTCCTCCTTGCCCTACACACGAAATCACAGCTTCCTGTCTTCATCAACATTTAACAAATCCTCAAAATATTCTCTCCATCTTCCCGATACCTCTAACTCTCCATTTAATAACTCTCCTCTCCTATTTTTAACTGTCAAATCCATTTGTTCTCTAGGCTTCCTCAACTTATTAATCTCATTCCAAAACTTTTTCTTATTTTCAACAAAATTTGCTGATAACATCTCACCCACTCTCTCATCTGCTCTCTTTTTACATTGCTTCACCACTCTTTAACCTCTCTTTTCTCTCCATATACTCTTCCCTCCTTGCATCACTTCTACTTTGTAAAAACCTCTCATATGCTAACTTTTTCTCCCTTACTACTCTCTTTACATCATCATTCCACCAATCGCTCCTCTTCCCTCCCGCACCCACTCGCCTGTAACCACAAACTTCTGCTGAACACTCTAACACTACATTTTTAAATCTACCCCATACATTTTCGACCCCATTGCCTACACTCTCACTAGCCCATCTATCATCCAATAGTTGTTTATATCTTACCCTAACTGCCTCCTCTTTTAGTTTATAAACCTTCACCTCTCTTTTACTTACTGATTCTATTTTCCTTGTATCCCATCTACCTTTTACTCCCACTGTAGCTATAACTAAAAAGTGATCTGATATATCTGTAGCCCTCTATAAACATGTACATCCTGAAGTCTACTCAACAGTCTTTTATCTACCAATACATAGTCCAACAAACTACTGTCATTACGCCCTACATCATATCTTGTATACTTATTTATCCTCTTTTTCTTAAAATATGTATTACCTATAACTAAACCCCTTTCTATACAAAGTTCAATCAAAGGGCTCCCATTATCATTTACACCTGGCACCCCAAACTTACCTACTACACCCTCTCTGCATGTTTCTCCCACTTTAGCATTTAGGTCCCCTACCACAATTACTCTCTCATTTGGTTCAAAAGTTCCTATACATTCGCTTAACATCTCCCAAAATCTCTCTCTCTCCTCTACACTCCTCTCTTCTCCAGGTGCATACACGCTTATTATGACCCACTTTTCGCATCCGACCCTTATTTTAATCCACATAATCCTTGAATTTACACATTTATATTCCCTCTTTTCCTTCCATAACTGATCCTTCAACATTATTGCTACCCCTTCCTTAGCTCTAACTCTCTCAGATACTCCTGACTTAATCCCATTTATTTCTCCCCACTGAAACTCGCCTACCCCTTCAGCTTTGTTTCGCTTAGGGCCAGGACATCCAACTTCTTTTCATTCATAACATCGGCAATCATCTCTTTCTTATCATCCGCACTACATCCACGCACATTCAGACAACCCAATTTTATAAAGTTTTTCTTCTTCTCGTTTCTAGTAGATTTGTACAGGAGAAGGGGTTACTAGCCCATTGCTCCCGGCATCTTAGTCGCCTCATACGACACGCATGGCTTACGGAGGAAAGATTCTTTTCCACTTCCCCATGGACAATAGAGAAAATAAAAAGAACAAGAGCTATTAAGAAAAAGAAGAAAAACCTAGATGTGTGTATGTATATATATGCATGTGTATGCCAGTGTAGTGTGACCTAAAGTGTAAGTAGAAGTAGCTAGATATACCTGTTATCCAGCGTGTTTATGAGACAGAAAAAAAGACACCAGCAATCCTACCATCATGTAAAACAGTTTCAGGTTTCTGTTTCACAGTCACCTGGCAGGACGGTAGTCCTGCCAGGTAACCATACCACACGTTCGTGGTTACAATAATATAAAATACTGTTCATCACTTATACTGCAATATATATATATATATATATATATATATATATATATATATATATATATATATATATATATATATATATATATATATATATATATATATATATATATATATATATATACATACATACAAAACAACCACAGGGGTTGCAGAATGTAGGTACTGTTGTGCCTGGGGTCACCTCCGGTACTCTCTCCTCTCTCCCTCCCTTACTCGCTCACTCCAGTGAAGGCGGTCCTCTGGGAGCGTATTTGCGTGGACATCCTCCTCTTTTCTGCAATTTTGAAAGCTCCTGATGATGTGTTTATTGCAACACGAAAGGCCTAGAGCTATCATACTACTCCCCCCATGGTTGTTTTGCATCTTGTATCGCTTGGTTTGCGATATTTGCGACTAGCCAAGGATTGGAACCCATACTGCTTTGCCCGCCTCATGGTGAGTGAAAACACATTACGCTCTAACCAACAGGACCACGTAATCCTACAAGAATGACGCACCCAGCCAAGCTAGGTGTTTTACCCTCATCCGAGGACATATGGTGGTGTGTGTATCTCTGAGCTAATTTCATTCTCCCTGTTTGGTGTACTAGCCCAGCGATCAGTATTTTATATTATTGTAACCATACCACACGTTCGTGGTTACAATAATATAAAATACTGTTCATCACTTATACTGCAAAATATTTAACATTGCAGTCCATTAGAATCTTAACAGAGTGAGACGCTGTCTCAATTTTTTTCATCACTAATGTCGGCATAACTATTTGAGAAAATACATGAGAACCCTTGTGATATTTCACGTTTTTAATGCAATGGTAATATTTCTTGCTAATTTTCATTTATGTATTTCAAAAGTCTTGGAATTATAATTCCTTTCCTCGGAAGTGATAATGGAAATAAAGGTTTTCACGAAATGTTGCTGCTAATAATTGCAGGCTTCATCCTTTTATTGACTCTGCTGTATGAGACAAAGCTTTTCACTTAATCATGAGGTTAAATTTAAAGCATCATATTAAATTTATTAACTAATGCTAATTTCAATGGTTTAAAGTTTCGTATGTTAAGATCACTTGAGAACTGCGGCTTTAAAACCCACCTGCCGATGATAGTTTTTAAACATAATAATCTTACTTGATGATTGCATAGCTATTAGTTCAGTACTTAGCTCTCCTGTTACTACGATAATTACAACACTGTGTAGAAAGCAATGGGCAAACGCTTCATTTTTCTCATTACTTCAAGTACTCGAATAACAGCCCTGAAAAATGACAACGTCAGTTTCATATATCACTGGCGACAAATGAGAACCGCAGTACACTAAATAGATTGATGGGAGGTAAATTCATCAATCAGTGCTTTCCGAGTGAACAGGTTGAGAACTCGAGAGTTGTTCACCTAATTAAACAACCAATTACCCCACTGAACACTGAACAGACAATCACTGTCAAAGTTTGAGGATTGTAAACTTAATCCGGCAATTATAGACCCACCAAGTAAACAGTTTAAGGAAGAACATACTTAAAGATATGTGTGTCCCAAAGAATGAAGACAGAGGATGGGAAGCACACACAATCAACCATAATATATTTTCATACAATTCTCGTCATAAGTACAATTTTAGAGAACATACAAGATCAAGGCTACACCGTGCTCATATTACCAATGTACGTACACATGTGGAAACAATCTTGTCTCGTCAAGGTTCTTACAAGATTCACATTAATACTATTATAATTTTATTATTATTGTTATAGTTATAGGGAGGTGCTAAACTACAAGGGGTCGTACAGCAGTAAAGTATATTATTAAAACTAAACTTCAACCGTAGGTCCACATCCTTGAACACTTAGACAGATTTAATTAAACAAATAAGTAAATAAGTAAACTCCCATTTAGTGCCAAACGCCAAAATTGAAAAGACACAGACCACACTGACATGAAAAGATTCACTGTGTTGTCCAGTCGTTCTAATACCACAGATCTGGCAACAGTAGTCTCTGTGCATCATAAGAGACGCCTTTTTTTATGTAAAAATCAATGATCAGTAAGTAGGGTTACTGGTTCTAGTTTTATTGTATTTAATTTTATATTATTATTTTTTTATTTTACTTTCATTAATTTGCTGTATAGCATATGTTCAGATCTCATTCTCATAGCTGATTTTTATATTATATTGTCCAGTGCCTGATGATGGAGTAAGTTAGATCTGAAACTAGTGAATAAATTACGTTTCAAGTAGCAGTTCTTGATTTCATTTTCCTCGTTCATGTTTGCCAAAAATTACAATGTAAACATATCCGGCTCCTCAGAGCTGGTGTGCATACCCAGGATACAGTAGGCATTACACTTATTATAATAATCAAAACCAAGCGCTAAACACGTAAGGGACATACAGCGCTCATTACCCAACTGAACTCCCACAGTGAGTTGCTGGAATAGAAAACTAGTTGCTATGGGATTCCTAGTTGCCCTGATAAGTATTTGACCTAGCTCTTAGATGCGCACTTTTCCCATGGGTCAAGGGTCTCTGAGCCTGTTGGAACAAACATATAATGATGGGCAAGTTCATCATATTTTCTAGACTTTTGGGACTTCCTGAAGCTGGCAGCTGCCTCTCCTTCCTCCCTGGTGTATTGGGGATAGGTATCAGACAAGGTAGATGCACATGTGTAGTCCCACACCACCTGCTTGCCGTCCGTCCAGGCTTGAACGATGATTCCATCCGGACGCTTTTGGTTACCATCAAAACTGCATAGCTGCAATGTCTATCTTATTGCTAGACATCTGACTGATGCGAGACCCCTCTTGGATGATGTCAACTAGTTCACGGTTTGCAATCTTTCACTTGCATCTACTTCAAACATGACCATGATACCAGAATCTGTTTCTCGATTCACTGCCGCAAATACACCTGTGTTTGGAGAGAATACTGGAGGCAAGGCTAAGGGCAACACCAATGCGGACAGTCTTTGGATCGAGACGTATGCCAAGAAAGGAGTTGGAGACAGCCAGCAGGGAATTCCCTGCATGAGGGGGATTTCCTGCTGGACGGCGGGCTCTATCTTTTCCCGACACACTCTGACGCATTGTTGAGGTAATGTTTTCCACTATTTGGCCATCCCAGTGTGACTTTCTACTTGTTGGGAGAAGCTGGTCTTGTTTCAGACCTGGCTCAGTCAATGAACTTTCAGTGATTTGCAGACACCAATATATATATATATATATATATATATATTATATATATATATATATATATATATATATATATATATATATATATATATATATATATATATAGAGGAGCACAAGATCGGCAAGTACAGGGACATAAGGCAACAGTATCAATTTGTCCCAGTGGGATCAGAGACCTTGGGAGCGTGGGGAAAAAATGCAACACGTTTCCTTAAAGAACTGGGTTCCAGACTCATCGACACCACCAGGGACCCAAAAGCAGCCACGTTGATGTTCCAGCGTCTCAGCGTGGCCATCCAGAGGAAAAACGCATGCTGCATACTTGGCTCGCGTCCGGCTTCGGAGGAGCTGGAGGAGATTCATAATCTTTGATATATTGTACCATTGTATTTATGTTCATGTTTATGTTTTTGGTCAATGTATTCTGGCTATTAATAAAGCATTCATATAATATATATAGGGGGTGGTAGGAGAAGAAAATATTCAAACAGCTCCGGGGAGAACCTCGAGTTTTCCCTGAGTATATATATATATATATATATATATATATATATATATATATATATATATATATATACTCAAAATAAGTTGTAATAAAAAGACAAGGGTGGACGAAGGGCTCAAACTACAGTCCATAAATTAACAGGTCGACGTTCTACCTTCTAGGTCAACCGAGCGGTTCGATTTGTTTACAATTGTGCCTCTGACGGAAAGTAGTACAATAAGTGTTACCTCCGAATCCTTCCTATTAGAGACCTTAACCTAGACTGTGGAGGTGTCGGACTATTTACGGACCGCGGTTCGAGACCCTCATCCACCCTTCTGTTTATCAAACCAACGTCCTCTCAGAGACATGTTCCATGCAGTACAGCCCAGCTTCTGCAGACTTTAATAAGAAAATTTTAACAATGGCTGAGATTCTTTACCAGCCTCCACCGTCTGTGACTTACCTACGACTACCACTTATTTAACTAATTTGAGAAGCAGTGATGCAAAGACATCAGACCCACGCTATCATTTTCTATTTTTTTGGATTAGTTACGAATTATTTCAAGCATGGCAACGTAATTTTCCTTTTTCTCTGTCAATATTGTTACGTTTCTCTAGAAATAATAATTTGTTTAGAAAAGATTATATTTAGCAGAATAATGATACACTGCGTCCTATGTTATTTAATAATTAAGTAATTATTAGAGTTAAATGCAAAAAAAAAAAAAAAGACGAACAGGTTCACTCCACCAAAACCTTTAAGTTTGTTAGATATTTTTATATGAATTTGCATGCGTGTTTATTTTCACCTTCCATAGAGGTATGTACTCACCCGCTTTAGATTAGAAATGCAGATACAAGTGTATACATGTGTATTCACCAGACTCAGTGTATTAATTAATGAAAATGTGTATTTTGGTGTGTCCACGTGCCTTAGACTAACATGTTTTTGTATGTCTACTCATGTCTTAGTACTAAATGAAGACGTGTATGCGTGTGTACTACCTTACCTTTGTGTTTTTAAGATAAAAATATCTTAAATATATATAATCATTTGTAAACATATTGTAAGCAGATCCAGATAGTAATACTGTTATTGATTAGGCCATTCTGATTTGCGAATCTGGCACCGGTTTTGCCGAAGTGTCAAATGTCTGAATAATTAATAAAAAATTACATTTTCCATGCATTTTTACAAAATATTTTTCGTATTCCATTTATGTCTTAATTATATTCATTATATAAATTTGAATTATGATAATAGTGTATAAATCTGTAGTGGAGGGAAGACTGGGTAGGGGTCGGCTTAGGAAAGGTTAGACTTCCAGCAATCATGCGTGAGCGTGTTAGATAAAAGCGAATGGAGACAAATGGTTTTTAGGACTTAACGTGCTGTTGGAGTGTGAGCAAGGTAACATTTATGAAGGGAATCAGGGAAACCGGCAGGCCGGACTTGAGTCCTGGAGATGAGAAGTACAGTGCCGGCATCTGAATGAAGGGTGTTGCAGTTTTATAACTGTAGTGTGAGCGCGCCTCTGGCAAGACAGTGATGGATTGAATGATGACTTAAGTTTTTCTTTTTTGGAGGACCACCCTACCTTGGTGGGAAACGGCCGAAGTGTTAATAAATAAATAAATAGTGATAATTAAGATAAAAATTGTTACAGAATGTAACACATGACGACGATGGTGTACCTACAGTGAGTTAGTGGTGTACCTACAGTGAGTTAGTGGTGTACCTACAGTGAGTTAGTGGTGTACCTACAGTGAGTTAGTGGTGTACCTACAGTGAGTTAGTGGTGTACCTACAGGGAGTTAGTGGTGTACCTACAGTGAGTTAGTAGATTTAATCTTGGGAGAGTGTGAACTGTAGCTAAGATTTTATCGTGGGAGTGTTGGTGCTGTAACTGTATTGAAAGTATCATTGTGGAGTTGGTAACTAACTCTCATACAAAACTGTATTTTGGTAGAGTTGATAATTTAATTGTTTTACACAATTGTGATATTTGGAGAGGTAATTTTATACCCGAGTTGCACAACTATGGAGAAGTTTGTGTTGTTCTTGAAAGACTGTATCGTGCTCCAATGTGTACTGTAACTGTTTTTACAAGACTATCCTAGAGTTGATACGGTAATTGCTTTTCTAGACTGTGCCTTTGTAGAGTTATGGCTGTAGCGTGGATAGTCGATGTTGTATATCTGTCACACAAGCTTGTAACATTAGCAAATTGGTGCTATAGCTGCCTTACAAGACTAGCAAGGGAGAGTTGAACCTATAACTGTTTTACAAGGCAGTTTCATTGTAGAGTTGATGCTGCCTGACAAGACTGTATCACGGTCGAGTTGATGCTGTAACTATCATAAAACACCGAGTTCCTGCTGTAACTGTTATAAAAAGCTGTATTGCTGCATTTTGTACAGTAACTGACTTACAGGACCATCGTTGTAGAGTTGGTGCTACAAGAGATTTACAGGATTGTATCGTGCGGAAAACTGAGTCTTGTTACATGTTACAGGACTATATCGTTAGAGTTAGTGCTATAACTGTCTTGAAAGACCGTATTGTGGGAGAAATGGTGCTGTACCTGTCTTACAAGATTACATCGTGGGAGAGTTGGTACTGTAACTGGTTTAAATCACTAACATATCTTACAGGATTCCGGGAAGTGTTATGCAGGGTCAGGTGTGTGACGGAGGAAGGTTGTATATATGTGTCATGGGTCGTCTCGCCACACCACGATCACTATTGGGCAATAATAATTCATTAGCCAAACGGATAGCTAATATGCATCGACCTCTCTAATGTTCGTTGTAGGTAATATTCTGAGGCTTAGTAATATACTGTGTTGAGGAACTGGATGATACAGATTATTATTATTATTATAATCAAATAGAAGCGCTAAACCACAGGGTGGATGATACAGAATACTGAGACTTACTTATGAATTATATTATTTCAGAGTGATTATAGCTTAAGTACCATACAGCGCCTCCAGAATGGTAGGTAATCAGGTTTAATTCGAAGGGAGAAGCAGCTCCAGTTCCGTGGATCACAAGGTCTTCACCAGCATCTTGACACCTCACACCCTAGACGAGGGAGTTTGCAGATATTTGATATTGACTCTGTGTGACGTTATAGCTGTGTGTGTAGTCTTTCGGGTTTGTCTTTTAATGGTATGTTGATTGTAACAATTGATATTTATACATAGATTTTGGATTTATCGAAAATAATTTCCGAGGCTTTCTTATTGCTAATATATTATCGACCGAGAATATATTAGTGTGTGTGTGTGTGTGTGTGTGCGTTTGTGTGTATGTGTGTGTGTGTGTGCGTTTGTGTGTATGTGTGTTATACACACACACACAAATTAAGAACATAAATGAGTAACGGGAATGTTAGGAAATAGTTCTTTAGCTGTCGAGTGATGAGCAAAATGATGGAAGCATGATTCATACACAGTTTTAAGAATATGTACAATAGGGCTGAATATCACTGGTATACAATCCCGATAAGATAATGAATAAGACATGTGCAACACATTGGTATCTTTACTTGTAGACGCTTCTCCATCCAGTGGCTTTATCAATACAACATTTGGATATAACCTGAAGTCTGTAGAAATATATACAGAAGACAATGAAGATGGCGTAATCAGTCCCTCAGTGTTTTGTATTGTTTACAAAACACACACATGCACAGACACATGTACAAATACACACACATGAACACACACACACACATGCACAAACACACACATGCACAAGTCCTTTACGCAATTGATCTCAACGGAACTGATTGTTCTCACAACAAAGGTCTAGGCAGGTACCAGCAGCTCTTGTTAGTCCCATAATCCAGATAAAAGGAAGGAGGAGCTGCTGAGAAAGAAACAGGATCTGACTGGACACGAAAAGAAACTGATGTTAGCTGCACTGAAATAAAAGATTTTATTAGAGTGCGAAGAATAAGTTTTGTTATTTTTTGTAAAGTCATGAATGAATTGGTATTTGTGGAAAGGGAAATAAGAGCTATCTGGAAAGCCTGGAAGGTGGCTAATGGAGCGGATGAGGAACTAGTATAGGAGATGAAGGGAAGGAGGAATTGGTGTGGGCAGGAAGAAGGGACTAGGAAGTAAACAAGACTTTTGTAGAAATATTCTCAGGACACTGGGTGGTGCAGGACATAACCCAAACCTACAAAATTTAACTTCTTCATCCAGTTCAGAAAAGAAATTGGTGTTTTAACCTAACTTTGATACACTGATAACGAATCCGAGTTTGCTTATTCGCTATCATGTAAAGTTTTTTTAAATATAATGAACAATTCTTTGACTATTTAAGTTTGAAAAATCACATGATATGTTACCTAACAACCATATGTATTATAATATGCATAAATATTAAGTTTGGCTCATGCAGTGTCAAAACCATATCTTTCTTAACGAATTTATCATGTGTATGCATAATAAAACTAACTAATATCACACATTTCAAAACATAGTTTTGTGTTTATTATCGTTTTCAGCACCAGTGTCTAGCAGTAATCGGCCATTAACCTGATCGTCGGATTTTCCTAATATCTCTTCTAAATCATGACTACGTCATTGTGAAATCGTTAACCGCGTTCACTAACGTCACTAAAGTTCAGCTAGAACTAAGGAAATGAGTTTCTATAAACATCTGACATTCCAGTAGTTAAGCTGTCAATAGCTCTTGTACAATATTTCTGTAATCATAACTGTGATGACTGCCAGTGTTCTTGAATACCACCCATACTCTCTCCTCAGCATCTTGGGGGAAACTTTAGTCAAAATGACAATCATTTAGCAACTTTCCGAACTTGAGGTACGATGAAGATACCTTCCTTCAGTCTGGCGTCACTAACTTTGAGAAAGCTCTCATTAAGATAGGCAAACCCTGAACCTTCTTTTCCAAAGCTTTGACTAAGTTTTTAATGAGGCCTAGCTTGATGTGTAAAGGCGGAAGTGCTATGTCCTTTGGTTCAACTTGTGGTCTGTTCTCAACGTTCTTCGCGCCTCCTTCGTACGATTTTCGAGTTGGTCAAAGTACGTCGAATAAAGTGCTGCTCTGTATCTTGACTGTCCCATAGGTACAGGAAGAAGCGGTACTTCGCGTAACCACCTTGCAGTCGTAGTACCAATACCATTAGGTCACAGTTTTTCCAACCAAGCCTCTCATACTCGATCAGGGTGTCAGGTTTTTGTATTGTTTCATTTTTTTCTTTCAAATCTATAGAAAGATGTAAAAACAGATTCGGCAGGGTGTTGTCAGATTGAAGCAACTGCCGTCAAACTTATTTTGCTGGAACCGATAAACAAATGCAACATTGCATGATCATGTTGTGTACTTACAATTCATTAATGATAAAACTATTTCATAAATCCACAAAATAAAGAAAAACAAAACTATACATTATCCTACTTAAAATGACCAAGCATTCAGTAGACAATAATATAGTTGAAAAGTAATTGGGGTGAAAGTAGAGTTCTATTTCAAAGAAACTGTACACATTGAAGCACAGCCAAGTTTATATTTGAATTCAGAGCTCCAAAATTATTTAGAAACCTTTTTTGACTTAAATTGAAAACTTTGTTGACAGTGTAATGAAAACAGCAAAAGAACTGTTCCAGACAACGAAATCTGGAGAGAAAACGATGTGGAAGGAATAGGAAAAAGAGATTGCTGATTATCTAGGAGGCCGAAGGAAGAAGTAAAGAAAAATTATGATGGTGGAGGAATGGAAAATTCAAATCACCTTTGAACTGAAAGGTACAGAGGCTACATTGAACCAGATGACAAATTTCAATAACTTTAAAGATTGTTGTAAGAAGAATTAATGTGACCCTTACAACAGAAATGCCACTAGACAAGAATATAAAACGGAAACCATAATTAAAACAGTCAAAACCATATCAATATGTGTAACTCAGCAGGGTCAAAATATAAAACGAGAGGGAACAAAAGGAGGGAGAAAAATCGCAATAGACAGGAACGAGAGCCAAGGAATTCATTGACAGGTGTAGAAACTCAGCATCTGGATGAATGCCATGCAACACCCTACCTACAGACACCTACTCAAGCTCTAACCTCTTTTTCCCAATCAAACACTGTAACTCAAAACACAATATACTTAAAAAACCCTGCCTACAACCACAGTTCTTACCCCTCCAAGTGCAGGACCCTCCCTCACTCCAATCCCCATCCCCACGTTTCCTCTACTACCCAACGTCCCCATTCTTCCTCAACTACAGTCACGATTTTGGCCCCTTCCAATGCAAGAAACCATCCTCAACTACCCTTCAAACCACCCTTCAAAAGCACTTTTAGACGTGTGTTGAACTGAGCATTAATCTGGTAAGTGAGAAATGTGCCTCATTGTTACTGAGCAAAAGATTCATTTTATCTAAATATTCTCCCCTATTGAAAATGACAAACGACTCTGATTTATCTGTTGTCATGATATATAAATTTTGGTCACTACTAAGCTCTTTGCAAGCTTTGGTAAAGCGTTAGGGGCAGTTTGGAATCAACAGATGGAGTAAGGTTCAATAAACTATCCCTTTACAAATAATAAAAGCTTCCAGTGTCCAGTCATGTTATTTTCAGCATACACCTTAAATACGTAGCTTAGTCAACAAAATTAACACCAAAATTTATAGATACGAAAAACAGAAACAGTGCAAGATTTCCTTGACTGTACCTGGTTTATAAGTAAATTGTCGGTATTGTATAATATTATCATAATCTGACCGTACTGACTGAGCACCTGTGATCAGTTATCCTGGTCTCAAGGTCACAGAGAGTTATTAGTGTGTGCACCAAATTACAACTGTTGCCGGGAATTTGAGATATTCTGTCTCATTTAATTTTTTGTCGATTCTTTAAAAAATGCATAATTTGTTTGGGTAAGAAAATTTGAGTTCAATGATATCTCTGCTTTTTTTGAGAGAAGGTAAAAACCTTGAGGAAATGTTTGGCAATTTTTTAAGCAGTAATATATTCAGTAGTCTTTTGATTTTCCATTCCGAAATTCTGTCTAATAAACTGGAACCATATCACGTTCAATATTCGTTCAAGACAGAGAAATCACTGGTTGTAGCCAAGCAACCCACTTTCACCATTGTTACCTAATTTCTATATGGGATACCATGAATCAAACATACTTCTCTGAAATAAAACCACCAGGTATGATCAGCTGCAGATCTACTATGAAATAAAGGAAGCTTAAGCTCCAGGGGCCCTTAATGTTGACTAAGATAGTCCCCATTGCTTAAAAAATATATTAATAATAATATAGTGTGATTCAATACAAAAAACTAGTTAAAATAAAAATTAAAATGTTATTAAAGTATCATGCAGGCTATCCATTGCTGGTTGTGAAGGGGCCCGCATGACAGTTCAAGCTTCAGGGCTCCAAAAATGTAGGTCTGCCACTGGTTTCGATATGTAGATGATATGTTTACTGTTTAGGATGGAACCTGGGGCGTTTTCATTGCATTCCTTAACCATCATAATCAAAGCTGAACTGGAAAAACGTGATCAAATACATTTTTTCGATGTACTAGTCAACAGCCACGAGCACATGCTAATAAAGATGCACACAAAACTTACACTGACAATTACATCAATTTCTTTAGTCATAATTGGTCCCATAAAAATACAGTTACCAACTTGTTGCTAAGAGCAACGAGTATATGCAGTCTCATTGTCCTTGACAAAGATAAAGAAATAATCAAAACAGTTCTCGAAATCCTCTATCCAGATTGATTCATAGAGTCAGGGTTCGTAGTCATCAAATCTATTTTAAAACTGACAAATCAACAAAGAAAACAATAGTTCTGAAAAATTAGTAATACCATTTCATCAAGGTATTTCCGTAAAATGAAAAGACGTCACCGAGCTCATATTCTTACTTAAATAAGAAAGACTATTGTTTAAACAATAATCACAAAAATATTAAAATCCCGTGCACCAATTGTGATTTAGTGTACATAGGAGAAACTCGCCGGGACCTGGAAACCAGGATAACCGAACACAAACGCTTAGTCTAGTACGGTAAGGAAAGCTTTACACTGTTTCAACGGATCAAAAGAGTCAAACCATAGAATCCATTGGAACAGCACTGTTATCATTTACAGAATGGAAAAATACATGCATGCCGAAATCAACAGATGCAACACTAACTGAAACCATACGGAACTTTTAAAACTTTTAAAACGAAACTTCAAAGCAAATGTAATGACCCAATATGCTCTAAATGACACATATCTGAGCACCGAGATTAATCAGGAGTCACTTACAATAAGCAGTGATAAAAAAAATAGTAAAGTTCCATGCGGATTCGTAATTTCTCACTTTATCAATGAATAGTGAAAATAAAAGGACAACAGAAGACTTATATGACCTTACACATGGCTCAACATGTTGAGGGTGGTGAATGTTTGGTCAGGTCACATCAAGAAACATTTTATGAATGACACTCGTCATAAATGAATCTAATTTATATTCGATATATATGAATCTAATTTCTGAAACTTTATTTAAGTATATTTTGCTCAACTATAGCTCTGCTTCATACAACTTTCTCTGCCTCTTAAAATTCGGATCGGTGATTAAAATCTCACGAATAAACATCATTGCATTTCATAGAGGGACTCTTACAGACATAACCATCAGAATTTTGTGGAATTCTTAATCATTCGCCATTTCATAAATAAATATTCAGATACACAGAGCTCTCCACTACATAGATAAGAATACTGTGACATGATCTGAAAAAGAATAATGTTCATATGTATGTATATATATATATATATATATATATATATATATATATATATATATATATATATATATATATATATATATATATATATATATATATATATACGCGCTCCAGCTCGAAAGAGCTGGATGAGATTTTCGCATTATAAACAATATGTACTAGACATGTATCTCTCACACCTCGTGTACTGTATATGCCATCTTTATATCAACAATGTATCTCTTAAATCTTTTGTACCATATTATGTAATAAAATATACCTATTGGTATAAAAAAAAAAAGATGGGGTGGTAGGGAAGTGAAATATTCAAATGGCATCAGGAAGAAATCCAAATATTCTTCCTTGAAGCCTTTTTATCCACTTCTCCGAGGCTATGAGTCCCACAATTTGTACCAGAATTGGACCCCATCCTATATATATATATATATATATATATATATATATATATATATATATAAGGAAGAGAGAGAAGAGGAGAGAAGAGAGAGAGAGAGAGAGAGAGAGAGAGAGAGAGAGAGAGAGAGAGAGAGAGAGAGAGAGAGAGAGAGAGAGAGAGAGAGAACGAGAGAGAGAGATAAAGAGAGAGAAGAGAGAGAGAGAGAGAGAGAGAGAGGAGAGAGAGAGAGAGAGAGAGAGAGAGAGAGAGAGAGAGAGAGAGAGAGAAATAAGAAGGAAAAACACCTGAGCGATTTTATGAGCTTACACACCTTCAGAGCAACAAGAAGTAAAATAAGTGTTTGCATATAAAAAAATGTGCTTCTCCTCCTTCCTCTTCCTCTGAAGATGTGTGAAATCACATGAAAGCGCTCAGATGTTTTCTCCTGTTTTTCACTGTGATATTATATATTTAAACGCATTCTTGACATTTCTTTGAATGCAAGCTTAATGAAAAATTTATATCCTAACATAACTATTTCTGCCGTCAAATAGTTGTGAAAATTGAATAATGATGATTTCCTCAGAGCAATAATCATCGGACGCTCTGATAATGAATAAGCGGATAATTCATTCCTTATTCTCGAATTATACTATGAATATTTGTGCAAGTTTTTATTTCATCCAACTGGACGTGTATGCAACATGAATTAGTTAAAATTCCTGACCTTACTTTCTACACGACAAGTTGAAGACGACTGATTGCTCTATATTTCACAAGGTACGTAAGCACTGTGGATAGACAGTTTGTGTGAGACAGACAGACAGACACAGGCAGAAACTGACAGACGCAGAGATAGGGACAGAGAGAGAGAGAAGGGGAGGGCAGAGACAAAAAACAGAGAGAGGCAGAAACAGACAGATACGTAGGCACAAAGGCAGAGGCAGAGAGAGAGAGAGAGAGAGAGAGGAAGAGGGAGCTCCTACTAGAACCAACGTTATCAACATACAATAGCAGCGAAACGAGCAATTCGTCTGGTGTAATAACTTCCCTTGGGTCTTTCCCGCTGTTCAATGCATCATCACAATATATATCCCAGTATTGATTAGCCGTTCACCACAAATTGACTTTTTTTACTCTAAATTTTAATTGCTATCCGATGTTGCAAGAGGGAGATAACCATGGCTTCCCCTGCTACTGAAGTTTATGTTATGTGGGCTTCTATATTTTCCGCATCCTGGGATACCAAATATATACAGCGTATATATGTATATGTATTTTACACTTGCACGCTATTTGAATTTATAATTTCCATTTCGGAGAAGCTGCGTAATTGTATTCAGCAACTATTTTTTTATTGATAATGATTTGGAATGCATTTTTTATTAAAATTATAATCTATATATACTCATTCGCATATATGTACTCCCCAGATTGTACTCACCTTAATGTTATTGCAAGGGTCGAGTCATAGCTTCCGACCCCGCCTCTTTACTGATCGCTACTAGGTCACTCCCTGCTCCGTGAGCTTTATCATACCTCTTCTTAAAATTATGTGTGTGGATCCTGCCTCCACTACCTCCCTTTCCAGACTATTCCACTTCCTGACAAATCTGTTACTGTAGAAATATTTTTAACATCCCTCTGACTTATCTGAGTCTCCAGCTTCCAATTGTGACCCCTTGTTTGTGTGTCCCATCTTTGAAACATCCTGACCCTGTCCACCATTGTTATCATGTCGTTCCTGTTCATCCTGTCCTCCAGTGTCAAGTCGATTTCCCTTAACCTCTCCTCGTAGGACATGCCCCTTAAACTTTGCATTTTCTCTAATTTCCAGACGTGCTTGGCCAGTTGTGGGTTGCAAACTGGTGCTGAATACTCCAATATGAGCCTGACGTACACGGTGTACATGGTGCTGAAGGACTCCTTATTGAGATGTCGGAATGCTATTCTAAGTTTTGCTAGTCGCCCAAATGCCGCAGCAGGTATTTGCTTGATGTGCGCCTAAGGAGATGAGTTCGGTGTTATACTCACCCCAAGATCTTTTTCTTTGAGTGAGGTTTGTAATCTATGGCCCCCTAGACTGTGTGTGTGTGTGTGTGTAAAAATACCAAAGTCAATATTGGAAATTAATATATATAATTGTAACCACGAACAAGTAGTATTGATCAATGGCAACACTGCGACTAGCCAAGGATTCCAACCCATGCTTTTTTGGCCCGCCTCATGGTGAGTGAAAACACATGACGCTCTAACCCACAGGCCCACGCAATCGTACAAAAATGACGCACCCAGCCAAGCTAGGTTTTTTAACGTCATCCGAGGACATACGGTGGTGTGGGTGCCTCTGAGCTAATTTCATTCTCCCCGTTTGGTGTACTAGCCTCAACGAGCAGTATTATATATTATTGTAACCACTAACGAGTGGTATTCATCAATAACAACACTGCGACTAGCCAAGGATTCGAACCCATTACTTCAGAGGCACCCACACCACCGTATGTCCTAGGATGACGGTAAAACACATAGCTTGGCTGGGTGCGTCATTCTTGTAGGTTTGCGTGGTCCTGTGGGTTAAAGCGTCATGTGTTTTCGCTCACCATGAGGCGGGCCAGATAAGCATGGGTTCGAATCCTTGGCTAGTCGCAGTGTTGTTATTGATCAATACCACTTGTTCGTGGTTACAAGTGAACCCGTAACGTTTTGAAGCGTTAATTCAGATTTAGATCTATATTCGCCTGATAGATCGAGCCCCCTCCCGCACCCCCCTAATAGAAAAATAGAAACGCCAGCACTACTTTCATTAGACTGTCAAATTGAGAGAGAAGAGTATATACGTACAATCAGGAAAAATTAAGTAATTGTACATCTTATTGTCCCCAGCTTAAAATATTGTTATATTTTTTGGTGCTTTAGGCAATAAAACAGCTAAGAAGCAGTAAATAAAATTTGTAATTATGGTAGGAGTTAGAGTACGACCATTGTAGCATCAGTCAGCTAGTGGTGCTACTTCCCTCTGGTAATGTACCGTGGTGCTACTTACCTCTGGTAATGTACCGTGGTGCTACTTACCTCTGGTAATGTACCGTGGTGCTACTTACCTGTGGTAATGTGCCATGGTGCTACTTACCTCTGGTAATGTACCGTGGTGCTACTTACCTCTGGTAATGTACCGTGGTGCTACTTACCTGTGGTAATGTGCCATGGTGCTACTTACCTCTGGTAATGTACCGTGGTGCTACTTACCTCTGGTAATGTACCGTGGTGCTACTTACCTCTGGTAATGTACCGTGGTGCTACTTACCTCTGGTAATGTACCGTGGTGCTACTTACGTCTGGTAATGTACCGTGGTGCTACTTCCCTCTGGTAATGTGCCATGGTGCTACTTCCCTCTGGTAATGTGCCATGGTGTTACTTCCCTCTGGTAATGTGCCATGGTGCTACTTACCTCTGGTAATGTGCCATGGCGTTACTTCCCTCTGGTAATGTGCCATGGTATTACTTCCCTCTGGTAATGTGCCATGGTGTTACTTCTCTTTGGTAATGTGCAATGGTGTTACTTCCCTCTGGTAATGTGCCATGGTATTACTTCCCTCTGGTAATATACCGTGGTGTTACTTCCCTCTGGTAATATACCGTGGTGTTACTTACCTCTGGTAATATACCGTGGTGTTACTTACCTCTGGTAATATACCGTGGTGTTACTTACCTCTGGTAATATACCGTGGTGTTACTTACCTCTGGTAATGTACCGTGGTGTTACTTACCTCTGGTAATGTACCGTGGTGTTACCTCTGGTAATGTACCGTTGCCTTATTTTCACCTCTGCTCTGTATCAGAAACTTTTATAATAGTAATAATAAAAAAAAGCGAGTTCTAATAATTATTTTATATATGTAATGATAACATATTTCATTCATTAAGATGGAAAATCACTTTATGTTCAGGAAAATCAATCAATATATGCAACGAGAGGATTGTATCTCTCAGTGTATATACACGGACACTTTCCTGCAATCCTTATTTCAGGGATGAATGTATTCATGGCTAGTGGTAAACATGCAATATCCAGAGTTAATGATCCTCGTGTAGGCATTTGAAGTTTTTCCCACTTTACCAACCTACCACAAGCCAGTCTCCTTCACACAATAACTAACGAGTGTGAAGAAAATTCGCATTTTAGAAAATTATTTTATTGATAACCATTCGCTCTCTGTGTTGAGATGTATTAGTAAGACTTGATGAAGCTCTACACAGAGTGAAACTTTGTCCCAATGAAAGATTGTACAGCAACGAATGTCTCCTTTCTCTACCGTCTGCACTACACGACTTTGATCAAAATATTATGTATTATGTAATATTATGTATTAACTAAATTAATACATAGCATTAGAAATCTTCCTTACGAAGAAAGATTGAAGACCCTAAAATTACATTCACTTGTAAGACGTAGAATGAGGGGAGACATGATCGAGGTATACAAGTGGAAAATGGGTATTAACAAAGGGGATATAAATAAGGTCTTGAGGATATCTCTCCAAGAGAGAACCCGCAATAATGGATTCAAGTTAGATAAGTTTAGATTTAGAAAGGATATAGGAAAGTATTGGTTTGGAAATAGGGTAGTTGATGAGTGGAACAGTCTGCCTAGTAGGGTTATTGAAGCTAGGACCTTGGGTAGTTTCAAATTTAGGTTGGATAAATTCATGAGTGAGAGGGTTGGATTTGAGTGGGACTCGCGCATGAGTGGGTAGAATTGTCAAAGCTTATTTCTTGGGTAGCTTTGAAAATTGGGTTGAGCAAATATTCTGTTAGTGGGACGGATTGTGAAGGACCTGCCTAGTATGGGCCAACAGGCCTGCTGCAGTGTTCCTCTTTTCTTATGTTCTTATGTTCTTATCATTGTTCCACATTTTCGTAATATTTGTACTATTAAATATTCAACGGATGTCTTTCAGTAATATTTGTATGTGCGACAGGTGCACTTCGAGAACCATCTTTGTAATCATACGTGTGGAAAGTACACTTGATGAGTAGCCTCTGTAATCATACGTGTGGAAGGTACACTTCGTGAGCAGCCTCTATAATCATACGTGTGGAAGGTACACTTGATGAGCAGCCTCTATAATCATACGTGTGGAAGGTACACTTCGTGAGCAGCCTCTATAATCATACGTGTGGAAGGTACACTTGATGAGCAGCCTCTATAATCATACGTGTGGAAGGTACACTTCGTGAGCAGCCTCTATAATCATACGTGTGGAAGGTACACTTCGTGAGCAGCCTCTATAATCATACGTGTGGAAGGTACACTTGATGAGCAGCCTCTGTAATCATACGTGTGGAAGGTACACTTGATGAGCAGCCTCTGTAATCATACGTGTGGAAGGTACACTTGATGAGCAGCCTCTATAATCATACGTGTGGAAGGTACACTTGATGAGCAGCCTCTATAATCATACGTGTGGAAGGTACACTTGATGAGCAGTCTCTATAATCATACGTGTGGAAGGTACACTTGATGAGCAGCCTCTATAATCATACGTGTGGAAGGTACACTTGATGAGCAGCCTCTGTAACAAGAACATTATTGAAAATTATTCAACGCTATCTCTCTGAGTTTGCTTGTGTGTGTGTGTGTGTGTGTGTGTGTGTGTGTGTGTGTGTGTGTGTGTGTGTGTGTGTGTGTGTGTCTGCGTGTGTGTCTGCGTGTGTGTGTGTGTGTGTGTGTCTGCGTGTGTGTGTACTCACCTAGTTGTACTCACCTAGTTGTGGTTGCAGGGGTCGAGTCATAGCTCCTGGCCCCGCCTCTACACTTGCCGCTACTGGGTCACGCTCCCTGCTCCATGAGCTTTATCATACCTCTCCTTAAAGCTATGTATGGAACCTGCCTCCGCTACATCGCTTCCCAAGCTATTCCACTTCCCGACCACTCTATGACTGAAGAAATACTTCCTAACATCTCTGTGATTCATTTGAGTCTTCAACTTCCAACTGTGTCCCCTTGTTGCTGTGTCCCATCTCTGGAACATTCTGTCTCTGTCCACCTTATCTATTCCTCTCAGTATCTTATATGTCATTATCATGTCTCCCCTATCTCTCCTGTCCTCCAGTGTCGTCAGGTCGATTTCCCTTAACCTCTCCTCGTAGGACATACCCCTTAGCTCCGGGACTAGTCTTGTTGCAAACCTTTGCACTTTCTCTAGTTTCTTTATGTGCTTGGCTAGGTGAGGGTTCCAAACTTTGTGTACTCACCTAATTGTACTCACCTAATTGTGGTTGCAGGGGTCGAGACTCAGCTCCTGGCCCCGCCTCTTCGCTGTCCGCTACTGGGTCTCTGCTCTCCCTGCTCCATGAGATTTATCATACCTCGTCTTAAAACTATGTATGGTTCCTGCCTCCACTATATCTTTCTCTAGACTATTCCACTTCCTGACTACTCTGTGGCTGAAGAAATCCTTCCTAACATCCCTTTGACTCATCTGAGTCTTCAGCTTCCAGTTGTGTCCCCTTGTTTCTGTGTTCCCTCTCTGGAACATCCTGTCCCTGTCTACCTTGTCAATTCCCCGCAGTATTTTGTATGCTGTTATCATGTCTCCTCTGACCCTTCTTTCCTCCAGTGTTGTTAGTCCTATTTCCCTCAACCTTTCTTCATAGGACAGACCCCTGAGTTGTGGAACTAACCTTGTCGCAAACCTTTGCACTTTCTCTAGTTTCTTTACGTGCTTGACCAGGTGTGGGTTCCAGACTGGTGCTGCATATTCTAGTATGGGCCTGACGTACACGGTGTACAGTGTCTTGAACGATTCCTTGTTAAGATAACGGAACGCTAATCTTAGGTTTGCCAGTCGCCCATATGCTGCCGCAGTTATCTGGTTGATGTGTGCCTCCGGAGACGTGCTTGGCGTTATACTCACCCCAAGGTCTTTCTCCTTTGCCGAGGTTTGTAGCCTTTGTCCGCCTAGCCTGTACTCTGTCAGCAGTCTTCTTTGCCCTTCTCCGATCTTCATGACTTTGCATTTGGTGGGATTGAATTCGAGAAGCCAGTTGCTAGACCAGATGTCAAGCTTTTCCAGGTCTGTTTGAAGTCCTGCTTGGTCCTCTTCCGATGTGATTCTCCTCATTAATTTCACATCATCTGCGAACAGAGACACTTCCTCTCAGTATCTTATATGTCGTTATCATGTTTCCCCTATCTCTCCTGTCCTCCAGTGTCGTCAGGTCGATTTCCCTTAACCTCTCCTCGTAGGACATACCCCTTAGCTCCGGGACTAGTCTTGTTGCAAACCTTTGCACTTTCTCTAGCTTCTTTACGTGCTTGGCTAGGTGTGGGTTCCAAACTGGCGCTGCATACTCCAGTATGGGCCTAACGTACACAGTGTACAGGGTCCTGAACGATTCTTTGTTAAGATGTCGGAATGCTGTTCTTAGGTTTGCTAGGCGCCCATATGCTGCAGTAGTTATTTGGTTGATGTGCGCCTCAGGAGATGTGCCTGGTGTTATACTCACCCCAAGAACTTTATCCTTGAGTGAGGTTTGTAGTCTCTGGCCCCCTAGACTGTACTCCGTCTGCGGTCTTCTTTGCCCTTCCCCAATCTTCATGACTTTACACTTGGTGAGGTTGAACTCCAGGAGCCAATTGCTGGACCAGGCTTGCAGCCTGTCCAGATCTCTTTGTAGTTCTGCCTGGTCCTCGTCCGATTGAATTATTCTCATCAACTTCACATCATCTACAAACAGGGACACTTCGGAGTATATTCCTCCCGTCATGTCGTTCACAAATACCAGAAACAGCACTGGTCCAAGGACTGACCCCTGTGGAACCCCACTCGTCACCGGCGCCCACTCTGACACTTCGCCACGTACCATGACTCGCTGCTGTCTTCCTGACAGGTATTCCTTGATCCATTGTAGTGCCTTCCCTGTTACCCCTGCCTGGTCCTCCAGCTTCTGCACTAGCCTCTTGCGTGGAACTGTGTCAAACGCCTTCTTACAATCCAAGAATATGCAATCTACCCACCCCTCTCTCTCTTGTCTTATTGCTGTCACCCTGTCGTAGAACTCCAGTAGGTTTGTGACACAGGATTTCCCTTCCCTGAAACCGTGTTGGCCGTCGTTGATAAGCTCATTCCTTTCTAGGTGCTCCACCACTCTTCTCCTGACTATCTTCTCCATGACCTTGCATACTATACATGTCAGTGACACTGGTCTGTAGTTTAGTGCTACATTCCTGTCTCCTTTTTTAAAAAGTTGGAACTACATTTGCTGTCTTCCATACCTCAGGTAGTTGCCCTGTTTCGATAGATGTGTTGAAGATTGTTGTTAGGGGTACACATAGCTCCTCTGCTCCCTCTCTCAGGACCCATGGAGAGATGTTATCCGGCCCCATCGCCTTTGAGATATCTAGCTCGCTTAGTAGCCTCTTCACTTCCTCCTCAGTTGTGTGTATTGTGTCCAGCACCTGATGGTGTACCCTATCTCTCTGCCTTTCTGGAGGCCCTTCTATTTCCTCTGTGAACACCTCTTTGAATCTCATGTTGAGCTCCTCACACACTTCGCGTTCATTCCTTGTGACCTCCCCTCCTTCCTTCCTCATCCTGATCACCTGGTCTTTGACTGTTGTCCTCCTCCTGATGTGGCTGTACAGCAGCTTTGGGTCAGATTTGGCTTTCGGTGCTATGTCATTCTCGTACTGTCTTTTTGGGCCTCCTTTCTGACCTGTGCATATTCATTTCTGGCCCTACGACTGCTCTCCTTATTCTCCTGGGTTCGTTGCCTTCTGTACCTCTTCCATTCCCTTGTACACTTGGTTTTGGCTTCCCTGCACCTTTGGGTGAACCATGGGCTCATCCTGGCTTTTTCGCTTCTCCTGTTACCCTTGGGTATAAACCTCTCCTCAGCTTCCTTGCAAATTGTTGTCATATATTCCATCATCTCGTCTACTGACTTCCCTGCCAGCTCTCTGTCCCACTGAACTCCGTGCAGGAAGTTCCTCATGCCCACGTAGTCACCTTTCTTGTAGTTTGGCTTCATTCGTGCAGCCCTTCCTGCTTTCCCCTCCACATGTAACTCTACTATATATTCGAAGCTTAGAACCATATGATCACTGGCCCCAAGGGGGCTTTCATGTGTGATGTCATCAATATCTGCACTACTAAGGGTGAATACTAGGTCCAGTCTCGCTGGTTCGTCCTCTCATCTCTCTCTGGTAGTGTCCCTTACGTGTTGGTACATGAGATTTTCCAGTACCGCCTCCAGCATCTTAGCCCTCCACGTTTCTTGGCCCCCATGTGGCTCTAAGCTCTCCCAATCGATTTCCTTATGGTTGAAGTCACCCATGATCAGTAGCTTCGCCCTGCTCGCATGGGCCCTTCTGGCCACTTCGGCCAGTGTGTCAATCATCGCTCTATTACTCTCGTCATACTCTTGCCTTGGCCTCCTGCTGTTCGGTGGTGGGTTATACATTACTGCAATCAACACCTTGGGACCTCCAGACTGTAGCAGTCCTACTATGTGTGTGTGTCTGTGTGTGTGTCTGTGTGTGTGTCTGTGTGTGTGTCTGTGTGTGTGTGTCTGAGTGTGTGTCTGTGTGTGTGTCTGTGTGTCTTGGGTATCATTGAAGATTGGGTTGAACAAATATTCTGTTAGTGGGATGGAATGTGAAGAACCTGCCTAGTATGGGCCAACAGGCCTGCTGCAGTGTTCCTCCTTTCTTATGTTCTTATGTGTGTGCCTGTGTGTGTGCCTGTGTGTGTGCCTGCGTGTGTGCCTGTGTGTGTACCTGTGTGTGTGCCTGTGTGTGTGCCTGCGTGTGTGAGTGCGTGTGTGCCTGTGTGTGTGTCTGTGTGTGTGTCTGTGTGTGTGTCTGTGTGTGTCTGTGTGTGTGTCTGTGTGTCTGTGTGTGTCTGTGTATCTGTGTCTACTCTCCTAGTTGTCGTTGCTGGGGTTGGTTCACAGCTCCTGGCCCCACCTCTTCACCGGTCGCACTAGGTCACTCTTTCTGCTCCATGAGCGTTATCATACCTCTTCTTAAAGCTATGTATGAATCCTGCCTCCACTACATTATTTCCCAGACTATTCCATTTCCTACAACACTGTGACTTGAAGAAATACTTCCTAACTTCCCTGTGATTCATCTGAACCTTCACCTTCCAATTGTAACCCTTTTTTGCTGTGTCCCATCTCTGGCACATGCTGTCTCTGTCCACCTTGTCAATTCCTCAAAGTATTTTATATATCGTTATCCCCTCGTAGGACATACGTGTGTGTGTGTCTGGCGGTCTGTGTGTCTGGCGGTCTGTGTGTCTGGCGGTCTGTGTTTCTGGCGGTCTGTGTGTCTGGCGGTCTGTGTGTCTGGCGGTCTGTGTGTCTGGCGGTCTGTGTGTCTGGCGGTCTGTGTGTCTGGCGATCTGTGTGTCTGGCGATCTGTGTGTCTGGCGATCTGTGTGTCTGTTTGTGTGTATCTGTCTGTGTGTGTTTGTCCCTTTCTCTCAGTGTCCCTGTCTCTCTGTGTCTCCCTGTCACCGTGTTTGTATACTCACCAATCCTGTTCTTTATCCTCATATCAGACATAGACAGAAATGTAAACCATAGCACTGTGTCATCATTTACAGACGATACTAGGATCTCATGAGAGTGTCATCCATTGAGGACACGACAAATCTCCAAGAATATATAAACTAAGTTTTCCAATGGGCAACGGAGAACAATATGATGTTCAATGAAGATAAATTCCAACTACTCCGTTATGGAAAACTGGAGGAACTAATAGCTAGAACTGAGTATACTACAAACTTTAATCACACAATATAGCGGAAAAGTAATGTGAAGGACCTGGGAGTGGTAATGTCTGAGGATCTCACCTTCAAGGATCACAACAGTGCCACTATCACTTCCGCGAGGAAAATGGTAAGATGGATAATGAGAACGTTCAGATCAAGAAATGCCAAGCCAGTGATGATCCTTTTTAAATCACTTGTTCTCTCTAGGCTGGAATTCTGCTGTATATTAATATCTCTATTCAAAGCAGGTGAAATCGCAGATCTAGAGAATGTAAAGAGAACCTTTACTGCACATACAAGTTTCGTAAAACACCTTAACTACTGGGAATGCTTGGAAGCATTTGACTTGTACTCACTGGAGCGCAGGCGAGAGAGATGCATCATAATCTACACCTGGTCCCTAATCTGCACACAAAAATCACTCCCTATGAGAGCTAAAGACTTAGCAGACGGTGCAACATAATCCCAATGAAAAGTAGGGGCTCCATTAGAACACTAAGAGAAAACACAGCGTCTGGGGCCCAAGACTGTTCAACAGCCTCCCACCAGGCATAAAGGGAATTACCAATAGACCTCTGGTTGCATTCAAAAGGGAGCTGGACAGATACCTAAAGTCAGTGCCGGATCAGCCGGGCTGTGGTTCGTACGTTGAACTATGTGTGGCCAGCAGTAACATCCTAGATGATCATGTCCTAATCCACCAGGAGGCCTGGTCACGGACCGGGCTGCGGAGGCGTTGATACCCGGAATACTCTCCAGGTAGACTCCAGGTATAAGTAGCTGTATGGGTCGATTCACAGCTCCTGGCCCTGCCTCTTCGCTTGTCGCTACTAGGTCCACTCTCTCCCTGCTTCAAGACCTTTATCGTACCTCCTCTACTTTATTCTCCAGATTGTTCCACATCTTGACAACAGTATGACTGAAGAAATAATTCCTAACATGCCAATGACTCATTTGAGTTTTTGCCTTCCAGGTGTGTTCTGTTGTTCCCGCGTCATATCTCTGAAACATTCTGTCCTTGTGTATTTTATATGTCGTTATCATGTTCTCCTTGTCCCTCCTGTCTTCCAGTGTCGTCAGGTTGATTTCCATTAACCTATGCTCACATGACATACCCCTTAGTTCCGGGACTAGTCTTGTTGTGAATTTTGCACTTTCTCTAATTCCTTGATGTGCTTGACCAGATGTGGGTTCAATTCTGGTGATGCGTACTCCAATATGTGCCTGACGTACACAATGTACAGTGTCGAGAATGACGTCTTACTTAGATGTCGAAATGTTTTTTTTTTACGTTTGTCAGGTGCCCGTATGCTGCAGCAGTTATTTGGTTGATGGCAGCGGTGAGGTGTCCATGCCGGCTGGCAGATGAACGATGACTCTCCTTCTCCACCCTGGTTCCACTTATGTTCTTCTCTTCAGTTATTCTATTCTCATTACCCGTTTGAGTCCTTATTCACAACACTTATCACTTGTTATATGTTATATTCCGTATGACTATATGAGTAATAATCCTTCAGTATACAACAAGATGTACATTTTGACACTTTAGGCCTTTATTATGAACACACTTGTTTCGAGAAAACCTCACACATCCCAGTACTAACTGCTGGTTAATTATCCTTTTCTTTCCCCTCACTTTATAACTTTCTATTATGCACTAACTCATCTATTCTTGACTTGCACTTAACTCTCTGGCTTGAGTCACACTTATTATTTTTTAATTTGCATGAATGCTGGCTTGTGGCACCCCGCCCGGCTCTAGGCCTCCAACTTCTGGCACTGATTACGCTTTCAAAAAGATTTTTGTAGATTATAGCCATCGCCTCCCTTTTCTGATTTAGTCAACTTGTGTTTCACTTCTCGACACTTTCAATGTTCCCTTTTCTAACACTTTCAATGTTCCCTTTTCTAACACTTTCAATGTTCCCTTTTCTAACACTTTCAATGTTCCCTTCAATATCCTTGGATAGGCCAGAAAGAATCTGAAACCCGTGAGCACTGAGTGATGCTCTTACTCCCGCCGAGTGTGTGTCTGTCTGTCTCTGTGTGTCTGTCTGTCTCAGTGTGTCTGTCTGTCTCAGTGTGTCTGTCTGTCTTTCTTTGTGTCTGTGTCTGAGAGTCTGTCTCTGTGTGTCTGTCTCTGACTTTGACTCTGTCTCTGTCTTTGTCCATCTCTGTCACAATCTCAGCATCAACACTGCCTCACTCACACTCTCAGCATCATCACTGCCTCACTCACACTCTCAGCATCATCACTGCCTCACTCATACTCAGCATCATCACTGCCTCACTCACACTCTCAGCATCATCACTGCCTCACTCACTCTCTCAGCATCATCACTGCCTCACTCACTCTCTCAGCATCATCACTGCCTCACTCACACTCTCAGCACCATCACTGCCTCACTCACACTCTCAGCATCATCACTGCCTCACTCACTCTCTCAGCATCAACACTGCCTCACTCACACTCTCAGCATCATCACTGCCTCACTCACACTCTCAGCATCAACACTGCCTCACTCATACTCAGCATCAACACTGCCTCACTCACATTATCAGCATCAACACTGCCTCACTCACACTCTCAGCATCAACACTGCCTCACTCACACTCTCAGCATCAACACTGCCTCACTCACACTCTCAGCATCAACACTGCCTCACTCACACTCTCAGCATCAACACTGCCTCACTCACTGTCTCAGCATCAACACTGCCTCACTCACACTCTCAGCATCAACACTGCCTCACTCACTGTCTCAGCATCAACACTGCCTCACTCACTGTCTCAGCATCAACACTGCCTCACTCACACTCTCAGCATCAACACTGCCTCACTTACACTCTCAGCATCAACACTGCCTCACTCACACTCTCAGCATCAACACTGCCTCACTCACACTCTCAGCATCAACACTGCCTCACTCACTGTCTCAGCATCAACACTGCCTCACTCACTGTCTCAGCATCAACACTGCCTCACTTACACTCTCAGCATCAACACTGCCTCACTCACACTCTCAGCATCAACACTGCCTCACTCACACTCTCAGCATCAACACTGCCTCACTTACACTCTCAGCATCAACACTGCCTCACTCACTGTCTCAGCATCAACACTGCTCCTCAGCATCACCGCCACTCACTCAGATCAACACTGCCATCACTCAGCATCCTGCCTCACTCACACTCTCAGCATCAACACTGCCTCATCACTCTCCAGCATCAACACTGCCTCACTCACACTCAGCATCAACACTGCTCTCCTCACATCACTCACACACTCTCAGCATCAACACTGCCTCACTCACACTCTCAGCATCAACACTGCCTCACTCACACTCTCAGCATCAACACTGCCTCAGTACACTCTCAGCATCAACACTGCCTCACTCCACTCTAGCTCAACATGCCTCATCATGTCGCATCAACACTGCCTCACTCACACTCTCAGCATCAACACTGCCTCACTCACACTCTCAGCATCAACACTGCCTCACTCACTGTCTCAGCATCAACACTGCCTCACTCACTGTCTCAGTAGAAAAAGAAACAGTTGATCGGTTTTGCTTGAAAACCGATGTGACATTTGTTACAAAATTTGGTGGGAATCATATTTCAATAATAAGGAACTGACAACAGTGTGTGCTTTTTTAATATTATTTCCTTAATAAAACTCTAATGGGCTGTGGTTCCTACGTTGGATTGCGTGCGGCTAGCAATAACAACCTGGTTGATCAGGCCCTGGTCCACAATGAGTCCTGGTCACAGACCGAGCCTCAGGGGCGTTGACCCCCGGAACTCTCTCCAGGTATACTCCAAGTGATCCTCTTGCATGCTTTTATTGGGAAAATTATGCCAATGAATTAAGATTCTAGTATATCATACACTATAACACGAGGGCTATTGTTAAGTAAAAATACACAAGAACACTAATGGCACATTTATTGTGGCCGTTACAAATATTACAGGGGACACAGAGGGTATATATACATTTATATATATATATATATATATATATATATATATATATATATATATATATATATATATATATATTATATATATATAAATTTCATTATATGTATTTATTATTAAATTATTGTAAACTTATGTAAAATATATTTAGTTAGATTAGGCTAAATTAAATTGCGCTTGTTATAATAAGGTTAGGTATGTTTTTTAAGGTTCTTTTGGTACAATATTATTAGGTTTTAGATTAACATACATAAAAATATATCTTTAAATGTATAAGAGCAAATTTTATAATGGAATTAATTTTAAATTAGTTTTGCTAATTGACCAGTTTTACCTATTCGGCATATATATATATATATATATATATATATATATATATATATATATATATATATATATATATATATATATATATATATATATCGAATAGTTAAAACTGGTCAATTAGCAAGAACATTTAAAATTAAGTCCTTTCTAAAATTTTCTCTTATACATTTAAAGACATATTTTTTAATTATTTTAATATAAAAACGAACGAGTGTTATATGATTTTCACTCACTATGAGGCGGGTCAAAACGATATGGGTTCGAGTCCTCGGCTAGTCACATTGTTATTAAGTACCACTCGTTCGTGGTTACAATAAAATATATACTGCTTGTGGAGGCTAGTACACCAAACGGGGAGTAGAATGGAATTAGTTCTGAGGCAACCACACCACCGTATGTCCTCGGATCACGGTAAAACACCTAGCGCTGTTGGGTGCGTGATCTTTGTAGGATTGAGTGGTCCTGTGGGTTAGAGCGTCATGTGATTTTCGCTCACCATGAAGCTGACCAAAACGACATGGGTTTGAGTCCTCGGCTATTTGCAGTATTGCTATTGATTAAATACCACTCGTTCGTGGTTACATATATATATATATATATATATATATATATATATATATATATATATATATATATATATATATATATATATATATATATATATATATGTATATATGCTAGGAATTCGCAAGAGCAGGCAAAATATTCACATTGTAAAAATCTCAATCTCAAGTTGTGTCGATGCATGCAGGGGATGAGATGAAAAGCTGTGAGCCACCTGCCTGAAAGCTGGCTGCCTTGGATCAACGTCTAGCGTGAGCTGGATGCCAAGGTATTGTCCAGTGTGGTACGGTCGGTAAAGCACTGCGAACCTTGTTGCAAGGTTCGTAGGTTCGAGTCTCCTTTGGCCAGAGATCAGTGTTTATATATATATATATATATATATATATATATATATATATATATATATATATATATATATATATATAGAGAGAGAGAGAGAGAGAGAGAGAGAGAGAGAGAGAGAGAGAGATGTAGAACATAATCGTAGCATTATTATTATAATCAAATAGAAACGCTAAACCACAAGGGTCATACAGCCATAATCGTAGGAGCAGTAGTATTAGTGGTAGTTGTAGTAAAAGCATTAGTTGCACTTGTGTCATTTTCCCAAACATATTTTCGGTAATTTTACCAACATTATTACGAGTGCTATTATTATTATTAGCATTATTATTATTATATTATTAGTAGTAGTAGTAGTAGTAGTAGTAGTATTATAAATATTAATTATTTTTATTTTCATCATCATTACTTTTTTGGTCTACTGAGATTGTAAGGATAACTTCTCTGAAATTGGAGCAACTCTGCCACAGGTTAAGAACTAGAGGCTAGATAGCAGATTCGCCGACTTAAAGAGGAGCGCCACGGTATCCCCGGAACCACGAGGAGGAATGTAGCCAGCGTTCATGCTGGGTCCTGCAACAATGACTGGAAACTGGTGGAAAAGACTGAGCTGAAGGTGAAGAATAGTCAGCAGACGGCTGTGGAGACCTCACATTCCTTCTCTGTGCTGCCTGAGAAGTGCAGCTCAGACATGGAGAACATCCCAACGACAACCACTAGTGGAAATTGACTTGATGAAGCCCACTGTGTGGGCGAAACGTTGTCAATAAAGGATCACATTATACTGCTTATGTGTTTATTTTTCCATTGTGTCGGTACTTTATACCATTTATTGACAACCACTAGTGAGGGAGGTGGACCAACCGTAGAGGGCATCATGAAGAACATTAAACTTATGGACAACTCATTATATTTAACTGATAGGAGTAGGTGGCTGAGGGTGTGCGGTCCTTGATCTGGTATGCAGTATATTGTTAGCTATCTTGACGGCATCATGAAACGTAATGCGATTAACCCTATTATCTGCCTCAGTGCTGATGTTGGCAAAGAACTGAGGAGCTGATCAGCAGATATAGGGCAGCGACAGACATAATTAGAAAAGAATTTATCTTTGTAATATGTGGCATATTGCGGAGTGTTTGAAATAAAAGGTTATCTAGGGAAATTTATGTAAATTGCTGGCTGGATGAACTCTGTAAGAATATTGCATTACCATTTATTGACAATTGGGATCACTTTTGTGGCATGTATGCCAGGGATGGGAATAATTTATTTAGGTCTGGGGTTGGAGCTTTAGCCTGTTCTGTGGAGCCGTTAGGCGCTTTCAACTACAATTCATTAGATGTATTGGTGTTTGTGGAAAACGAATAAAATATGGTACCGTAGAATATGACTGATTGTAATGTTAAAAAAGTAAACGACATACTAGTAAGGAAAATGTGAATATCGGAAAGATGCCAACAAATTATCTTACTATATTATAAAACAAATAATCGTAGTCCTAGGAATAAAATGAATGAACTAAAATTGATTGCATGTGCGGGAAATACTGACTTTGTTTTCCAATTCGTGGTTTATGGTTAATTTGAAGTGTAGGAACGTACCTGCCGAGTTCCACATTCAACGTTTAATTTGCTTCGTGTTGATAGAAATAATGAGAAGCAAAGTGGGGTAGAGCTATAGTCCTAGAAAACTAATTGATGAATAAAAAACGAGTATAAAGATTTAAGGAACGGACTTACACATAGTCTGCCTAGGTAGACTGATTTTAAGTGTTTAGTACTGACTCCCAACTTAGGCACCATGGAAGACTTCTTTGGAAAGAAATTTTTAAGGTGTCATGGCACGATATTTAAACAATTTCCAAGGGTTTTAACTTTATCCAAATTAACTGGAATTCGCTAACTGCAAATTGCAATTTAAAATATTTTATCTAGGTAATGAAGAACTGTTTTTCAAAACAGTTATTGATTATCTATTGAGCCAACGAGGCAAAATCATCGTGATTTAGTTCTTGCAAAAAGCAATTTGCAGATTACGGTTGAACTCGGTGCGAGCGACGACAAAATAATTGTATATACCATTGAATGGAAGGAAGATAGTAAGAATAATTCAGAAAGGGGAACATATTTTAGTTCTGCAGATTACTATGATTTGTTTAGAACACTCGTCATTTGTTAACTGGGGTTACGCAGATAACTATCAATGTGATACTCTACATGTAGGCAAAAAAGTATATTTTCCCTATAAATAAGATCAAATGTAAATAATACGATATGGATTAATAATAAACATTAATATCTATTAAGGATAAGACGAGGAATTTATAGCCTTCTCAATAGAGGTAAGCATCGCCTCACGAACCGAATTAAAACGGTTAAAATATAAACGATATTAGTAAATTAAAGCTGCAAAGGAATCAACGAATTAGAATGTTTTTTTCAAGGCAGAAAAGTTCTGCCGCTTAAAGCTAACTGCACAGCTTTCTGAAAATTAGAAAGAAACAGGCACGATTTTTAACAATTATTTCGTTTTCGTCTTCACGCAAGAAAAAAACGAAATTACAGTAATTATTATAGTGGACCAGAGGAAAATGAATTATGTAATATCCAAGTCACTAGGGATATGGTTATTAAACATGTTCACGGATTAGATAAGACCTGATGAATTTCTTTTTAACTATTCATAAAGAGTGCCAGATGGAACTAAATGAACCATAACTAACCTTTGTAATATACCATTCCAAACAACTGTAGTACCAGAGATGTGGAGGATGGCTAATGCAGTTCCTATGTCCATATAAGGGAATAAGTTTTTGCCATTCAAATATTACCTAATAAGACTGACCTTAACTGAAGGTAAATTATTACTGTTAATTAGAGCTATTACAATAAAAAGCCTCCTTAATAAGCATAATTTTAATTCTGATTCGGATTTGCAAGAGACCGTTTATGTCTAACAAATTTACAGTCATTTTTTTTCAGTAAATTATACGAGTGACTTCAAATAACGAAAACGATGTTTATTTCATTCGGTTTTTGATAGAATGCCACACAAGACTTAACGAAAGTGGCTACTCTAGGTATAGCAGGAAAGGTTCTCTCATGGATCGAGGCAAATACGAAGTGAAATCAGAATGGAGACCAGTCACAAGTGGCTTTCCACAAGGGTCAGGTTTACACCCACTGTTGATCTTAATAAATGACCGACGAGAGAATAACAAGTGACACGAGAAAATTAGATGACAAAAATAAGCCATGAAATGGATTCTGCGGATACCATTCAACTTCATGAAGATTTAAACACACATGTTGTGGGAATTTAAACAACACTCATAGTCAAAACCGGGTCATGTGGAGCTTATCTTACGAAATCTGAAAAGAGCCAGGTAGTGACTATTACGATGAGGTACCATTAGAAGATCTGGGTTACCTAGCAGTAAGATAGATTATCAATAAAGAAGCAACCAATGAATAATTAAAGGCAAAGGTAAATATTTTTTTTGTGTGTACCCGAATATTCCCATGCCAGTATTAGATACATATATGTATAATATTTACAGTATGTAAGAAAAGGCTTGACAAATGCCATACTTATAATTATTGAAATTAGAACACGAACGAGTGTGCTCAAGGTCACTGGCTTTAAACTCATACATATACAGAGCAGACTGTTGTTCAACAGCCAGAAGGTCGCAAGAGACTGACCTCCTGATCAGAGTGTTGGAATAAAGTCAACTAGTCTGGAGTTCAACCCCTCACTTTGCTTGACGTTCATGACTGATAGTTTACCCTCGGTGTAAGCAGTGACCCCACACTGATAACCGCAATAACTATCCACCTTTTGGATGATTATTGAAGGAATGCAGAATGTGTGGTTGTGTACTGCACGCCACAGGGATAGTAAACAGAAACCATAAGCCAAAGAAACTATCTAATTATGTGCAATGAGGCTAACGAATCACGTGAATGTATTTCAAGAAGTTGCTAAATTAAGACACATGTGCAACACATGGGTATCTTTATGTAAAAATGTTTCGCCACACAGTGGCCTTCATCAGTCCAATAAAAAGAATGATGAAAATTAAAGAGAGTTTAAGGTAATCAGTCCCTCGGCCTGGAGTCGACGTAATAACTTCATCAATATATATATATATTTATATCGTGCCTAATAGGTAAAACTTGCGATTTTGGCTTAAATAGCAACGCTCCTCTTGAGGAATAAGGCAAGCAAAAATATGTTTGTTTATTAAAAGTTGTTTGTTTATTATTAAATTATTGTAAACATGTCAAAAAAACATTTAGTTGGAATAGGGTAAATTAAATTGCGCTTGTTATAATAAGATAAGGTAAGTTTTCTAAGGTTCTTTTGGTACAAAATTATTAATTTTTATATTAACATATATGAAAACAAATATCTTTAAAAGTATAAGAGAAAATTTTAGAAGGGACTTAATTTTAAATGAGTTCTTGCTAATTGACCAATTTTACCTATTAGGCACGACATACACACACGCACACACACACACACACAAACACACACACACACACACACAAACACACACACACACACACACACACACACACACACACAGCTATGACTCGACCCTGCAACCACAATTAGGTGAGTACACACACATTTATTCTTGACCTTTGTCAGAAGTTATCAGAATTCAATGGATAAACGTTTTCTAATAAATGTCATAATACGTATGTCTTTTTAAACACATACTTAATAGCTTAATAGACAAAACGTATCGTCAATTAAGATTCCTAGTCATGTATGTATCGCTCATCCGCTCCACATGTTTAGTGAGACCTCACTTAGATTATGCATCTCGTTCCTGGTCCCAATACAACAGTACGAATGTAAATATATTTGAGAACTTACAGAAAAGACTGACATAATTAGCTCGCTGTGTAAAGAACCTTCGCACAAGGAAAGACTGACAAGTAGAGTCATTGACACAATGTCCCTAAAACCTTTGGTAGTTTTAAAAATGGGTTAGACTGATATATGAGCGAGGGGAGTTGGATTTTAGTGGTACCTGTGTAACATCGATTGGTGGGGGTTGTTGGAACTTACTCCTTGGGCGTCTTTGAGAATAGGTTGGACCAATATGTAAATGAGAAGGGTTAAATTTAAGAGGAACGTGCCAAGTATGTGCCAGTAGGCTTAACGCAGTGCTCCTCCATTCTTATGTTATTATTACTACGGGTTAAATAGCGCCTAGGAGTCGAGAAAGGAAAGCGTAGCTCAAATCAAGTGCTCCTTACCTGCGTCAATCACCCCTTTCCTAACCTCCCTCACTTCCCTCCCGATCGAAGGTGCTTCTGTTGCCAGGCTTCTTAGGATTCCCTGTGACGCATTTTTCAACTTGGCGACCCTCGTCTTATGCCGTAGATGCATTCCAGGCCTTGCCAGCTGTAGTAGGCTCAATCAGGCCATAAATGCTTGACAGGAAACTTACTCTAGCTTTGTGAACTGTACCAATCACAGATACGAAATTACACAAGAAATGGGACATCACATAATAGGAAATTCGCATAATGCGATGAAGACTTACCTGGACTCACAGCTAGTATGTATACAATGCTACAATTTTTTACATTGCGGAAACTTCACAAATCTGAGTACATAATACACAAGAGTACAGAGCCGTAATTGACTTGCATTAATACATAGTTACATTTGCTTAGTCTGAGTACCTAGTGAAACTTATGACATAATAATAACTAATCTTAGCCCTTGTCTTGCTTGAGTACATAATGAAACCTGTTTGAGTACACAGTTATTCATGGCTTTTTATTAATCAAAATTCATAGTTGCATTGACTAATACGAGTACATAGTAACTTTTTGATAGGTGAAGTATACTGCTTCACTTGATTTATGCGAGTACATAATGTGAGTACATGAACTTTAATCCCACTACATAGTGTTAATTAGCCGAGTCTACATATAATGCCAAGTGACCAGTTTGAGTACAAAGTGACATAGAACAAAATGACAATTTATTATTTTGAGTACATCATCATGCTTATCAAACCTGAGAACATTGTAACACTTGAGTACATAGTGGTGCTTAACTAGTATGAATATGAAATTTAGACACATGTGCAACATCTGGGTATCTTTATTATACACGTTTCGCCATCCAGAGGCTTTATCAATACAAATTATAGGACATAATTTGAAGTCAGTAGAACTATATACAAAAGATGAGGTAATCAGTCCCACGGCCTTGGAGTTGGTGAACATAGATGAGGGAATAAATAGCAACATAAGCAAATTTGCTGATGACACTTGTGCAACATCTGGGTATCTTTTCACACTTTTCACACTTATGTATATGGTACCAGGCCCATTAATATATATTCTGGGATTGTCTTCAGCAGAAGAGGAACCCAGAAGGGGGTCGAAATATACAGATCAAAGAACCAACTATGTTTATGTTACCATGGGGGTTATTAAGGACTGACAAGTGCTCGTTATGCTTTATTCATTTATCCTTTAGTTTGGAGACTAGAAATGCGCCACATAATCTAAGCAAGTTATAGCTCACAGTGACACCTATCTAGCTTGAGTACGCCGAATCTGACTAGTTCCAGCACATAGCGACAATTGACTTGACTAGTGAGTATTTGATTAGCTTCAGTACATAGTGGCAAAGGAGTTAGTTTCAATATAAACTGATACGATCATTCTTAATGCAGTTATATTTTAGTACATAAAGGTATAACTGTACATATGTAGAGATCTATGGTCACTAGTTTTGTGTACTTTTAACGTAAAATACTTTTGCTATGAATAAATGTAGATATGTGCACACTGTGTTGTTTAGCAAAATACTTTCGTATAACTACGCTGGCATAACTGCAATGTTAAAGTTGCTATTACTACATGGTTTCTTGCAACTACACAAGCACAGCTCTCAAACTGTTTGGCATAACTCTATGTTTTGGTAGAATTACACTTGTAAATTGCCTTAATTACATGTTCTAATAGCTACACTTTGATTCAGCTACACTTTCTGGTGCAACTACACTTTGATTTAACTACACTCATAATTGCATAATTTGCAAGTGTGCCATAACTATTCAATATAACTACACTTTTTGGTAAATTAGACGGATGTGTAACATTTGGGTATATTTTGTAGACGTTTCTCCCTCCATTGGCTTTATTAATACTACACACAAACTCAATCTGAAGACTGTAGAAATACTGTATATACAGAAGACAGAAGAAGAGGTTATCAGTCCCTGAACCTGGAACATATGATGAGTACCGTAGCACTGACACATAACTACACTATCAAAACTACCATGTTTCACATATTTAGATGCCCAATTAATGAATTTAGATCCGAAATGGGTGAAGAGGCAGAAGTGTCATAGCTGATATACCGCTGTATATCATATCTGAGTATACTCGAGCACTCAAGAAAACAATTAGAGGTAGTATAGGCAAACCAAGCTCGGTAATAATTCATGTAAAGGTCACTATGGAGCAGAACAAAACGGAATGTGATTGTTTCAAATGAAGGAGACTTGATTTCAAAGGATTTATAGATAGATGTCACCTAGACACAGGACACAGAGAACCTACTGAGCTGAACAGGTACGCAAATGGTCTCCGAGACTAGTCAGTCATCAGCTTCTCAAGGAGCTTCCTTCATAGCAACTACTGCCTCCAGCCACTCATGTTTCTCCAGAACGCCTCAAAATCTACCAAAACTAATGTATCAGTTGAACCCGCAATAAAATATATGCTGAAGCTTCACAGTGAGAGTACACTCCCTCCTTGGGGGCCATCCTTTGTAGGACACCTGACAGCAAGTGACTTTCCTGGTATACAGGAAGCCCACTCAAGGATGACCAGACACATTTGTTCTCTGCTAGACACATGTACAAAGATTGGAGTAGTAATCGGCTTCTTACCGAGAGCCATTCGCATTTCCAGTTCTAAATTTTTCTGAGGATTGTTCTTATATAACACAATCACACTTCAATTTCCAACTATTCTTCATCTAGAAATGTAGACACAGGACTTAGCCCATTCTACAAGTCACTCCCACTGTAAGAACCACTAACAAGTAGTACTCGCATGTGATAGCACAGCTGGAAATATTATACATTATCATCAATGATCTAACTAGGAAACAACCCTCTATCTCCCCTCAGTTTCTACTGCTGGGACTTACACAATTTCTTTCTGACACTGATAAAAACTACGTATGGGTGCTGGAAGGAACCTGCCAGGTCAGGTTGAGTAAGCGTAAGTGCGTGAGAATATAGAGGCGACCAGAGCAATGTTTGTATGGTCCACAACAACACTTGAGGCCACATGAGGAACTGGAACAAGGCCCAGTTCTTTATCACCGAAGTGACTGAGAAGACAACAGTGCCTAGAATCATTATTGATCACAGTCTCCAATATAGTGAAGAAAACGCGTGAAATTACATCCCCACAAATTTGACTCAAATGATTCTAGACCACGTTTCCTCATCTATGTCAAGACACGGCCATAAAGTGACCTGACTTTCAACCTGACCAGACCGCCGCTTTTATCTGACCTGACCTCCATTTCTTCACACGCAACACACCTTTATACTGTGTTTCTTGTACTCTTTGCATCGTTGGAGTGAAAAAAACGTCCCTGGAGAAACCGTTTCCTAATAAAATGTCTTAAATGTTTGCACACGTCTTTTTTTCTCTTCTTGGAGGTATCATAAACCTGGTGTTTACCAGGGTATCATAAACCTGGTGTTTACCAGGGTATCATAAACCTGGTGTTTACCAGGACATTTACTGGGGTAACATTTCACTCAGGAAAGCTCTTTCAGTCCTTGGACTAAAAAAAAGCTCCCCGAGTGAAACCTCTCAACAAATACCTTAGTACGAAAAACAAGCTGCATTTCACAGCAACATAAATCATTTAAAAGTCTTTATTACATTATGTAGTTCAGTAGCAGTTTCTATATAAGAGAACTGATACAAAATAATAGAAGTTAATACGAAGAAGAATGAAGAAGTTATTCAGCCTTAAAAGATTTCTTTCCTATGAAGACAGACAGAAACCACTGAATTTCAACTCTTGAAAGTCATTAAATTAAATTAGATGAGACATACAAGTGAAAGACAGTAATAAATACAAATGTCAATAGGATAAATAGGATAACTAACCATTAAAGATCTCGAAACAATAGTTTAAATTTGAAGATGTTTAGAATAACAAAAGCTAAAAAAACATATCGGTCCAGCAAGTGTGTTGTCGATGAATCGATTAAGCGAGTCTAACACCGTAAGTAGATTTAGAAAATAGGGTAGACAAATATTTAAGGTGGGATCCGAGATAGACCTGTCTAATATGGGACAGTAGACTTTAATATGTGTTCCACCATTTTTATGTTCTTACACTCTTCATATTTACTAAACTGGCATAATTATTTTTCTGGGCATAACTACACTACAGTAACTACGATGCTTAGTATAAATACACACTATGTACACTGCTATGTTTGGTATAACTGTGATTTTTGGTATAAATGTCGAGTTTAGTACAACTACCATGCTCGGTAGAACTACCATACTCGGTAAAACTACCATACTCGGTAAACTACCATACTCGGTAGAACTACCATACTCGGTAGAACTACCATACTCGATAGAACTACCATACTCGGTAGAACTACCATACTCGGTAGAACTACCATACTCGGTCGAACTGCCATACTCGGTAGAACTGCCATACTCGGTAGAACTGCCATACTCGGTAGAACTGCCATACTCGGTAGAACTACCATACTCAGTAAAACTGCCATACTCGGTAGAACTACCATACTCGGTAGAACTACCATACTCGGTAGAACTACCATACTCGGTAGAACTACCATACTCGGTAAAACTACCATACTCGGTAAAACTACCATACTCGGTAAAACTACCATACTCGGTAAAACTACCTTGCTCGGTTCAACTACCATACTCGGTAAAACTACCATGCTCGGTTCAACTACCATGCTCGGTTCAACTACCATGCTCGGTTCAGCTACCATACTTGGTATAATATGGCTGCAATGTCTGGAATAACTTTTTAGTACGTATACCTGGAGAGTGTTGTAGGGGTCAACGCCCCCGCAGCTCGCTCCATGTTCAGGCCTCTTTTTCGTACAAGTACAATGTTTCCGTAACTTCCCCTTTCAGTAAAATTGCAATATTTTGCATAAGTTCACTCATAAATAAAGTGTATGAATATCTATGTTCTTTGCCCTGTTTGTTGAAACGAACAAACATTGATACTAGATTTAGTCTCACGAAAAAAACTGTTCCCCGTAACTTTGATCTAAGAAACATGAAGCCAAAAAGCACTTTACGTGTTCACTAGCATTAATAATTCACTAATTCCTAAAATAAAGATGAAATACACTGAGTGTATATACATTGTGAGGTTTACACTTCGATGTGCATATAAGCTGTTGCTGGTAGTTTTATTTGTCCAAAAAATGGGAAACTGTGTGTTTACCCTGGATTTAATAATATGATGACCCGTTCCAAGTGCCCTGTGGGATTCTTGGACTGAGGTCTTCAGCGGGTTTACCGGTCAAACCCAGATATTGATCGAGGTGTTCTGCTAGATTATTTGTTCACCCCTGTTATCTTCCGGTGGTTTACTGATCAACTCTAGTTACTGAACGAGGTCGTCCCATAGCATACAGGTCCACCCTCTTTATTGACCAAAGCCCTCACTGGCTTGTTGATCCACCCCAGTTATTGACCAGGGTCACCCGCTGGCTTACTCGTCCACCCCAGTTATTGACTGGGGTCTTCCGCAAGTTTACGGGTCCAGCCCCGTCTAAATACTACATATAATACCATATCATGGGATATTTTTCGTAATGTAACGATTTACAGAAGCACTTGTGAAAATGCATATTTTGTTACGTTTGCCAAATCGACATGAACTAATAGTATCCACAAAGACTTTCTAAGTATAACATGAAAGATACTCAACAGATTCTCTAAGATTCACATAATTTGTCTTTTTTTTTCCTTATACGCATTCCAGTTTTCTTGCATTATACTAGAATTGCAACGATTAATATTTATGTAGATGCCTGAAATTTGATATACTTCATATTTACCTGTTTCTAGGTTTCAAGTGGGTCTAAATAAATTTCCTAACCTGTGGGATATAGCATGCACAGTAACAATTCATATCGCGACAGAAGCAAAAAGCTGTTATGAGATTTTGACGAGTTTGCAGGAAAATATGAATGCAAACGAGAAAACGACTCATTTTATAGGTCGCTATAAATTTACGCAGAGTACCAACTTAATGACCGTTTAAATGTGGGAAATCCATGTCACTTTTGGTGTGAGGGAAGAGAGGGGGGTGAAAAGTGATTCTTACCTGGCGTAGTAGCAGCGAGAAGCAGAGCAAAGTGGAGGGCACACATGGTGCTCTGAAGAACACTATTTTTTTGGTCAAGGGTGGATGCTGATGCCTAGTATACAGTGCAGGCTTGACACTAATCGACCTCAGATCACACTAACCACTGATTATGGTCGAGTATCGAGTCTATGCAACTTGACGTCAGGTCAAACTAACCACTGCTGGGTCTAAAACAACGTATTACTGATCGACGTAAGGTCACGCAAACTAGTGCTTAAGGTCGAATACAGTGCGTGCAGTGATCGACTTATGTTCACACTAACCACTGCCTTGGATCGAATATAGGGTAACTCCGCATCAACGTCAATTTAAACTATTAAATGATTAAGTTCGAACGTCTAGTCTCAACTGATCGACGTTAGCTCACACTAACCACTGTTTAGGGTCAAAAATAGGGTCTTTAGTGGAACGTCAGGGTTCACTAATCACTGCTTGGAGCCAGAAACAAGCCATGCACTTCTGAATGGAGTTGACCTTCTAAGTCACTTTCGGAAACAGGGTCAGATTTCACTATTAAAACATAAGAGAAATAAAAGTTTAATAAATAACAAACCTTTACTTTCTTAGGTAACTAATACTAGTTAGAAATGTATTTATTCCGTTGGTTTAATCTGGCTAATTCATTATTTATGGGTTGTTCTTAGTGCACAAATTAACCTGTATATGCTAACATTTTGTGATAGTACAATTTTCGAATATAACACAAAAATGCAAAGTCCGCTAACAAATTTATAATTTTTACTATTCAGAGAATCTCATTATGAAGCTAAGAAACTAATCACGTTATTTATTTATCATAATACTGCCATTCATTTATTTAAAAAATCGTCTGAGTCCTATAAAAAAAGTTTCTGAACAGTCGCGATAAGTTTCTCTCACGCGACACAATATATCTTCCTCATTGTTTTTCACCAAATCAATAAGAGGAGCGTGAAGGTTGACACTTACTAACTGCTTGTCACAGTGATTTGTATATGGCAGTATCAGTCAAGCCTGGCTGTGCGAGGTTGCACACGAGCGTTGCTCGATGCAGCGGTCAAAGAAGTGGGTGGCTAGGAAGTGAGAACACACGTCCACACTCAACCACACCAGCACTGCACTGACACGACCAGGCAGCGGCCACGACCGCGCCGCTAACACTTCCTCCCCGCGCCGATCAACGCTCTCCCTGATGATTAATCATTAAGTCGATCTCTCAGAATTATTTTTCTCTCGACAGTAACCAGAAGGAACGGCGAAATAATAATATAAATCGCCGGGCGCGTTATTTGTATACCAGCAGTTCGGTGCTCACTAAATTTTCCCGTCAAATACGGGCGTAAAACAATTTCATTACATTCGCCATGGAATGACCAGATAAAATGGGTAACTTCACGCAAATTTATAGGTAGTGTTGTCATTTCTCAGCAACATGACGAGACTACGGTTACACCCCGACGAATTGAGAGAAATATTGCATAACGAAATGACAGGAGTAACCACAATGTGGAGCCTCAACCGGAGATTGTACGGCCCTGCGCTAAATTGACGCCACGGAGCTGGCTTACTTTTCCCTGTTGCCTAATCCTTTTATATATTGAAGAGATTTTGCAAATACTCGCTGGTTCCTAATAGCAACGCCAGAGTGTATTAAAATATTTCTGTTTTTTTTTAATGCATGTTAAAGCGCCTTCAAAAAATGACAGTAAGATGTGTCTGGTTGCCGGTGTAGTAAATGATTCGTGGAGATTGTTTAGTCAAATAAAAGCAAGCGTTTGGAGAGTTCCACATGTTTTATTGTCAGGAATACAGTCTGCAGGATTTAAGTCAGATGTAAGGTTAGATAGTCCGTGAGAAACACACACACACACACACACACATACAAGCAGAAGAGCGAGATATATGGGAGGAAGGGAGAGGCCAAGGTATGCAGTTATATGCAGAGTAGGTTCAGGAAGAGGACCAGCAGGGAGGAGTTATTGAAGCTGTCGTCACTGACACCGAGGAATATAAGGCTGTGATGGCCGCGGTAAAAAGTATCCGGTATAAATGGGTTACGTGTGGAATGTTGTGAAACGAATTTGGGTTTATCAAGGGACTTCCTTGAGAGGCTAGTGAACGTACTGAAAAAAAGTAGCCATACAGGGTTCCCAGCGGAAGACTGCAGTGATCTTACCTATGGGAAGGCAATAAACGGTGTTGAAAGTTTACAGAATCATTATTTTATTTTGTTTAGATTTTAAAAATGTTGCGAGTTTTTTTAAGGAAAAATATGAAGGGGGTGATATTAAGGGTCATGAATAGGGGTAATGTGAGTTACCGGGATGATTATTGCTGGAAAACCCATTACAGCTTATTATGTAGCATATATATAATAATGTTGGAGGAAGAGGTTTATCATTTCTCTAGATTGGCAGAAATGAACAGCAAGGTTAGGGCAGGAGGCTGTGGGGTGAGTGGATTTTTTTTTTTTTTTTTTTTTACAGTGGAACGATGAATCTGATTGTGAATAATGAGAAACTGGGAATGGGGATTTAAATTGGAAAGGAGGTTAAGGTAGGGTTGCTCAGTGTTGCAATTGCCGGTGGCCAGCGATTTCATTTGGTCAACTGGCTCTATTCCATCGATGTCGTTATGCTGAACGAACACGTTCCATATTCGAGTCATTCTTGAAATGAATTTGAAGCTTAGCAGCCTGTTTACATGCCATGTTTCTTCCCAGCCCGGGAACACCAGTGGGCCTCACGTACTTTTTCAAACAATTTCATTCTCCTCCTGTATGTTCTCACTCACAAGCTACTTATATATCAATGCACCAGGCAGAAACAAGTGGAGGTGTATAAAGAGAAAGACAGCAGTCTAGAGCGTCACTTGGGGAACCTTGCCACTTCCCTGACGTGGTTTCGAATCTTTCTGAGCCAGAGGCGTGCCTACACTACACTTGAAATACTGCAACATATCAACACCCCTCGTTCAGAGAACAGATTCAGTACTTTCCACCTCCAGGACTCATGTCCGGCCTCCTGGTTTCCCTGAATCCCTTAATAAAATAAATGTTACTTTGGTCACACTCCAACAGCACCAAGTTAAATCATAAAAACTATTTGTCTTCACTCGCTTCTATCTAACATGCTCACGCACGTGAGCATGTTAGATAGGAGCCTTCCTTCCACTACAGATCTATACGCTCTCTTTCCACTACAGATTTACACGCTCTTCAAGCCATTCTCTTTCGTTCCATCCTCTCGAAGTGTTCGAACCACCTCAAAAACCTCTCCTCAGCCCTCTGGATAATACTTTTAGTAACCCCGCACCTATTCCTAATTCCCAAACTACGGATTCTCTGCATTATATTCACACTGTACATTGCTCTCAGACACGACATCTCCACTGCCTTCAGCCTTCTCCTTGTTGCAACATTCACCACTTACGCTTCACACCCTTATATGATCGTTGGTATAACTATACTCTCAAAAATTCCCCTCTTTGCTTCCATGGATAACTTACTTTTCTCCACAGATTCCTCAGGAGATCACTCTTTTCCCTCATCAGTTCTATGATTCACCTAGTCTTTCATATACCCATCTTCTGACAAGTCCACTCCCAGATATCTGAATACATTCATTTCTTCCATATTCCCTCTCTCCTTTCTGATATTCGATCTTTCATTACCTAGATATTTTATTATCTTCATCACCTAACTTTTTCCTATGTTCACTTATAATTTCCTTCTTTTACTTACCCTACCAATGCTCGTCCACCAAAATCTGCAACTTCTCTTCAGAATCTCCCGAAAGCACAGTGTCATCAGCAAAAAACAACTGTGACAACTCCCACTTTGTGTTAGATGCTTCATCTTTCACTCCCATACCTTTTGCCAACACCCGAGCATTCGCTTCCCTTACAACCCCACTATAAATATATTGAACAACCACGGTGACATCAGACATCCCTGTCCAAGACTTACTTTTACTGGGAAATAATCTCTCTCTCTCCTTCATGCTTTAATCTAAGCCTCTCTATCCTCGTAAAAACTCTTCACTGCTTTTAGTAACTACCTCCTATTCCATACATATGCAATATCTGCCACATTTTCCCCTGATCCATCCTATCATACGCCATTTCGAAATCCATAAATGCTACAAAAATCTCTTTAACCTTATCTATCTTCGTCTTACTCTTAATTCTTTAAAAAATAACTCTGCCACACACTTTACCAGGCTTATTCCTCTATAATTTTTGCACTCTCCTTTATCCTCTTTGCCTTCGTACAAAAGAACCATGCAATCCCCTCTGCCAATCCCTAGGTACCTTCCTTTCTTCCCTACATTTATTAAATAAAAACATCAATCACTCATAACCTATCCCCAACTTCTTTTAACGTTTCTGTCTGTATCCCATGAATCCCTGCTGCTTTACCGTCTTCAACTGACCCAGCATTCTCCACCTGACTAAATCCAATAAAATACCCTTGTTTCTTTTATCCAGGTAGATCTGTTTGTGACTCGATAAAGCCCACTGCGTGGGCGAAGCGTTGTCAATAAAGGATCACATTATACTGCTTATGTGTTTATCTTTCCATTGTGTCGGTATTTTATACCATTTAATTTCTTCATTCTACCCACTGCCTCATGCAGCTCCCCCACACTCACAACTGGCTCTTCCTCACTCCTACAAGATGTTATAGCTCCCTGCACAATGCACGAAATCACAACTTCCTATCTTCATCAACAGTTAACAGTTTCTCAAAATATTCGCTCCATCTTCCCAATATCTCAGACTCTCAATTTAATAACTCTTCTGTAGTATTTTTAATATCAAATCCCTAGGCTTTCCCAATTTATTAATCTCACTCGAAAACGTTTTCTTATTCTCAACAAAATTTGTTGATAACATCTCACCTACCCTCTCATTTGCTCTCCTTTTACATTCATTCACCACTCACTTAACCTCTAGTTTTCTCTCAATATACTCCCCCCTCCTTGTATCACTTCTACTTTGTATAAACCTCTTATATGCTAACTTTTTCTATTTTACTACTCTCTTTACCTCATTTCTCCACCAATTGCTCTTCTTCCCTTCCACACGCACTTTCCTGTAACCACAAACTTCTGCTGAACACTTTAAATTAACACTATATTCGTAAATAAGCCCAATACTTCTTCAACTTCATTGCCTATACTCTCACTTGCCCATCTTTCTTTCAATAGTTATTTATATCTTACCCTAACTGCCTCATCCTTTAGGTTATATATCTTTACCTCTCTCTTGCTGATTCCATTCTCCTTGTATCCCATCTACCTTTTACTCTCACTGAAGCTGCAACTACAAAAATGATCTGGTATATCTGTGGCCCCTCTATAAACATGCACATGCTGAAGTCTACCCATCAGACTTTTATTTACCAATGCACAGTCCAACAAACTACTGTCATTATACCCTGTATCATAGCTCGTATAATTATTAGTCCTTTTATTATTACAATATGTATTACACATTACCAATTCCCTTTCTATATAAAATTTAATCAAAGGTCCTCCATTATCATTTACACCTGGCACCCCAAACTATATATATATATATATACATGATGAGGTAGCAATGCTTAATCGCAGTATGGTTTCGTGCATAGCACTATACTTTTTGGGCCGTCAATCAGCGTGTCTTTTTGTTAAGGTATCCTGCAGAGTGACGTGCATTCACCTGGGTAGGTGTTTTTTCCTCTAGCCGCTTCTGTAATCCTTTACCCGCTCACATCTTTTAAGCTCAGACCCTGAGTGATGCTTCACATCATTCCTCACATACAATCCTTTCATTTGTTCTTTATTCCATTTTCACTAGATTCTTATTTAAAATACAATATGTATTCTTCTCATCGTTTAAAGATATTGAATTCCTTTTAAATTCATGTGTTTTATACCACTGTATCTTACTATTTATTCATCCCAATCAATATACATTCAAAAAATAAAATAAAATTTATGACAATTTTTATGTCAATAGTATTTACATAATTATTCATCTGGTCTTAGTATATACTCAACCTTATTTTTCTCCTTGCATTTCCTTCAAACTGATTTATTCATTCTGAATATGTTATTCATCTATTACATTTAGTTTAATGAACATATAAATTATTGAATTTAAAGTATTCATATTCCATTAGGTTAACTTACTTTACTGAATTCAAAAACATCGTTCAGAAATTAATAAATTTACATAATATATTTAGAAAATCTTCACATTCAATATATGTATGAAAGGAATCCATTCACTCAAGGACAGGGCCGCGGGGGTATTGACCCCCGGAATTCCCTCCAGGTAGACTCCAGGTAGACTCTACCTGCCGTTTCTCTCTGGGGTTCTCAGGTATATCTCAGTGACAGTATGCTAATGATCGTTGTTTATTTTGATATATCATTTGCCATCAAAACTAGAAAGTCCTCTCTTGTTGGTTTTAATTCTACAACTCTCACCCCAAACATTACTTATACTCCTACACTCAAATGCTTCCGCATCTAAGGTAGACAAAACAGTCTTAAAAGCGTCATGGGTCAACGAAGGTGTAAAACGCACTTCGATTCCCTTAGCTCTACATTCATTCTTAGTTTGTTGCACTACTCGTACAGAACAGAATGTAGATTTCAAACATATCTCTCATCTCAAGTAACCTAAAGTATCTCTTCTTTCCTACCTTCATCTAGGATAATTCAAGAAGTCCATATAGCTAACTAAAGGTGAGTAAGAAAAACATTGGATTCCGTATCAGTGTACTGTAACCTCACGTTATCTCCACAATGTGCCTTCCAGATTTTGTACTAGTGGTATAGTTTCGTCTTGGCTATCATTAGAATTTGACTGCTTAAGTGGAGAAGATGGTTTAGAAGTAACTTATTTTTTTTGTAAGATTCAAAGAATTTTGTTTATGCCTGAACGTGTCATATTTTTCTAATCAGGATCTCTGGCAGCCTTGTTAAATATTTTTTGTCTGTAATATATAGGTAATTATCCCCATTGCTGTTAAAAATAAGCAAAGATTTCCCATTAATAGTATTATTTGTCAATATCTGAACTCATTAAAATTAATGAGGCTTGTTAAATTAATCCTAACGAAACTGTTTGGGTTCCTAGTTTGTGTGTTGATAAATATCATGTATAACATCAAACTCTACATCTAAATTTATTAACACTTGAAGCAAATTCAAGCTCACCAGGTAATTTTTCTAATGGAGATAGCTAGGTATTAACTTGTAACTTGTTTTGGGGATTCTGCTGCCTTCTGATTCAAGTATACCTCTACAATGTGATGAAAGCATATCTTCTATAATGCTAATAGACTCTAAGGTCGTCTGTGTCTATCCCAACATCCACTATTGCAGGTTGTGCATCACACAAAATTCAGTATTTTTTGTGTCCCTGACAGATGTTAGCTAGACTTGCATCTACAAAGGCGTTCTTTTCCTTGAGGTTTATCTTGCAGTGTGTACTCCTGACTAGGGAAGAGATTCTACCATGGCAAATTCATACATGCTAATGATATCGAGGTAGAAATTACATCAACCTTATCGACCCTCAAAATGTGGGCTTACTAATGCATAAGCCATATTGTTCAACCTTCCACATAAATTATTTCTCATCAAATCATAAAATTTGTGAAAATGAATCCAACTCCACCAATGATTGATTAAGGAAGTAGCCCAGCTGGAAGAGGACAAGCTTATATACCAAACTGCATCAAATCTATCAATTTCCATCAATGTTTGCGCTAATCCATAAACATATCTGACTGGATTCATATTTGTCGTGGGAGTACCTCCCGATCCTCTGAATTTTTTTCATCTGCTCTGTCAGTTCTCCTTTGAACCTAGTGACAGATACAACCTTACGTTTTTCCTCCTCGTATCTCCCGCTTGCTGACCCTTTTTCAGCCTCATGGAGTGCACATAGCAGCACCAACCTCTCTTTTTTTTTTATCCTTCCATTGCTTTTCCTTCCAGATTGCCTTGTTTGTCTTCAGTGTTTTCCCTGCTGTTTCTTTTATCATCTCCATTGTCTCCCCATTTTCTGAGAGCATCCTCACTAGAAATTTTCCTTCTTCATCCACTCCATTCTCTGCTCCTCCTTCCTTCACTGCTGCTGTAGCATCTGCCTCCTCTTTTTTTCAAGGCTTCTTTCAAAGTTCTCACTTCCTCCTGCAGTTTTGGAGTTCTTCAATCAGCCATAATAGTTATTTTGACCTACATCACAAGCTCCTTCTTGAAGGATATTGAATTTTCTTTCTCATTAGTTAACCAATTAGTTTTTTAGATACTTTATGAGCGTATCTACATAGTACAACTCATCTGCACTCACTATCTGCCCCACGAGTTTGCCTGCTCATCGGATTTACCATTTTCTAGTGCCCTTTAGTATGCAGGGTTGTCATTAAATAAAAGTTAGTAGGCATGTGTGTGTGTGTGTGTGTGTGTGTGTGTGTGTGTACGTGTGTGTGTGTGTGTGTGTGTGTGTGTGTGTGTGTAGGTGTGCGTGTGTACTCACCTATTTTTACTCACCTATTTGTGGTTGCAGGGGTCGAGTCATAGCTCCTGGCCCCACCTCTTCACTGATTGCTACTAGGTCATCTCTCTCCCTGCTCCATGAGCTTTATCAAACCTAGTCTTAAAACTATGCATGTTTCCTGCCTCCACTACGTCACTTTCTAGGCTATTCCACTTCCTGACAACTCTATGACTGAATAAATACTTCCTAACATCCCTTTGACTCATAGGAGTCTTCAACTTCCAATTGTGACCCCTTGTTTTTGTGTCCCCTCTCTGGAACATCTTGTCTCAGGTCCACCTTATCTAGTCCTCGCAGTATTTTAAATGTCGTTATCATGTCTCCCCTAACTCTCCTGTCATCTAGTGTCGTCAGGCCGATTTCCCTTAACCTTTATTCGTAGGACAATCCCCTTAGCTCTGGGACTAGTCTTGTTGCAAACCTCTGCACTTTCTCTAATTTCCTGACGTGCTTGACCAGGTGTGGGTTCCAAACTGGTGCTGCATACTCCATCCAGTATGGGCCTGACGTATATGGTGTACAGAGTCTTAAACGATTCCTTAGTGAGGTATTGGAACGCTATTCTTAGGTTTGCCAGCCGCCCGTATGCTGCAGCAGTTATCTGATTGATGTGTGCCTCAGGAGAGGTGCTCGGTATTATACTCACCCCAAGATCTTTTTCCTTGAGTGAGGTTTGCAGTCTTTGACTGCGGTCTTCTTTGCCCTTCCCCGATCTTCATGACTTTACATTTGGCAGGGTTAAATTCAAGGAGCCATTTACTGGACCAGGCTTGTAGCCTGTCTAGGTCTCTTTGTAGTCCTACTTGATCCTCAACTGATTTAATTCTTCTCATTAACTTCACATCATCTGCAAACAGGGACACTTCTGAGTCAATCCCTTCCGTTATGCCATTCACATATACCAAAAACAGTACAGGTCCTAGGACTGACCCTTGTGGAACCCCACTCGTCACAGGTGCCCACTCTGACACCTCGTCAAGTACCATGTCTCGTTGTTGCCTCCC